>JANKOE010000006.1:1152138-1165916 GCA_026284465.1 Erythroxylum citrifolium | reverse complement strand
TTAGATTTTGGATGGCAAATGATGGCTTCCAAAGCCATTAATTGTCATTCCATCATGTTTCAAAATAAACTCCCAAACAATGGCCCAAGTCATTTGGGTCATTTCATTCCATTCCATTCCACCACTTTACCAGCATCCAAACATACCCTTAGGATTTTGTTGACTTTAGGCATTGTAATGGGTCGGGTTAGATTTGAGTCCAATATGATAATTTTGTTTTAGTCACAGTTGAATCAATATTCGATTGAGTTGGGCAAGACTTATTTCAATTCAAAATTAAAAGCCTGGCCTATACTAGCAAGGGCCATGGCCCAAATTTTGCTTTATATGTACCTTCCCATTAAAAATGATCGGCGCTAATATGTTAACCGATGATTTCAAAACTAAACTAAAAGTAAGTCAAATTTGTATTAAATTATCATAAAATTAATTAAAATTACATATAATTAAAATTAATTAAAAATTACTCTTACTGGTTAAAAATTTTAAATTTTAATTAAAAAAGAAATCATTAAATAAAAATTTATTTATTTATTTTGATCTATAATAACTGATTAGTTTATAAAAAGTAAAACTGTCCGATTAATTAATAAACTAATATGTTTTTAACAACAAAGATTAATAAACTAAATCAAATCATAAAGTTAAAAATCTAATAAAAAAGTTAATTCCTTCAAATATTTAACTATTAATATAATCTAACTGGTTCGGTCTTTTACAAATTCATTGACCACGATCTGCGTTAGACTTCTACTAGATACGAAGCCATGATTATAGAACGAGAAAATTCAAAATTTTAAATGGTGCGTATTAAATAACATCTATAAATTATATACCTTGCATAATTTTTAATAAATCAATAATTTACAATTAAATAGCATATTAAATTTAATTAATATAATATACCATTGAAAAGATAATATGATAAGAAAAATATACATACACATATCTCATATAAAACAGTATTGTAATAGTTCAAAAAATTGGCCTAAACTTTCAAGAAACACATGCCGCAAATGCTCACATTCATATTAAATCAAGATTTTTCAGAATTTTATAGTCACGATGCTCAGTTCGGGCTATTGTTTCTCACTCATCGTAACTCCGATTTGCGGATATAATATACGGTTGGAAAAATAATGTAACAAGGAACATATACATATACATATTTCATGCAGAACAGTACTGTAACAGGTTGAAAAATGAGCCTAAACTTTTGAAAAACACATGTGTAAACCGAGAATTCATCATGCAATATCTCACTCAATTCAAATCCATTTTTTACCAAATTTAGGCACAAGTTTCTTACATTGTAAGGAACATATCCATGTCAAAATTTCAAGTTAAAACAAAGCACACGAAAATTTGTCATTGATGGCCATGTTACACATGTTATATGACATATTATTCTCGTTTGACATAATTTCAAGGACGAAAGCAAGCTATATGTGCTTTGATACCAATGTTGAAAAGTGTGGTGAGACCTTACCTCTCAAACTTGACAAGTACCTTACTTTTATGCTTGCTTTACAAGTTCACCTTGTGCTTGAATAGCTCTAAATAGCTCGAATTTGCCTTTTCTCTATGTTGTGAGCAGCTACCAGATTTACTCACTCTAATTCACACCCCAAATATCAAGTCTTGTTAATGGTGACTCAAAGAGATAAGAACATGGGAGAGCCTTAAGAGTGGGAGGGAGAAGCTCTTGCATGAGGGAGAAGCTCTTGCGTGCAATCTATTTTTGCAACTTATGTAGAAAAATAAAAAAAGGTTAAACATTCTTATAAATAACCACTTACTTGTTAGCTTTCTCTTTATTGTAAAACCAAGCTTACTTGTCTATTGTAGTTTTCTTGTTCTAATATGGACATAATATATTATTTTGATACATATTATCAGGGACGAAGGTACATACAAAATTGGAGGGTCACTGGACCCCCCAAGTTTTTTTAAAAAAATTATTTTTAATATATATATATATAAAGATAGAGTTATTTAAGGGTCAGTAGTGTACTGGGCCCCCTCAAAATTTAAAAAATTAATTCTTGAACCCCCTATCTTAAATTTCTGGCTCCGTCACTGCATATTATGACAGTTCAATATCATTTAAACCTTTTAAATCTTAAATTTCTTATCGTATCTGCTAGGATTTATTTTAAATAAATCTCATTTGCATTTTTGGCATTTTTTGGATATGGGATATTCCATATGTCTTGAAGATTTGACTTAAATTCGAAATTATATGCTGGAGATTTTGTTTTGGAATTAGGTTCTTGATTTAGAAAATTCGATATTGGATATGACATGGATAAGTAGAGTAAATGTTGGACTAAATCTAAGTGAGTCCAAGTTTGACTAAGATTCTATCAAAAACCTAGTAGTATGCGTGTTTGAGTGAGGCTCCAATTGAGCTTACACGATAGGTGTTGTTGATTGCGGCTGTGAAGCATTGATTTTTTGTTTTTGGTGAAAAACCTTGTGGGCATATTGCTGAGTTGGCTGTTGCGTTGTTAGCTTTTTATCTCTTGATTGAGTTTATGTTCACGAGGCGTTTTGCAGCAGTATAGTTACATTATCCTTATCTCCAGCAAGCAGTCTAAGGGTGATGTGCGGTTGATGTTTTTGTTGGGTGAATTAAGTTAACATATGTTTGCAACACATAAAAGGTTTCATCATAATCGATACATATATTATTGGTGCTGTCACTTGGCTATTTTGGTGAAGAATTTCAGATTTGGAATTGTTGCGTTCTTGATTTTATTTGTCTTTATTTTTGAGTAGAAATAGTTTGAAAAATCCTCTGACGAGTTAACACGAGTCGGTCGTGTTATTAGGCGTGAAAATCTTTCACGGGTAGTTAAGTTGTGGGTCGGTTACATAGATTGGGTCTTACGAAGTAAGTCAATCTTGTGTAATTTTTGTGAACTACAGTGAAATAATACGTAGAAACAAAATTTGGGATATCTAATTGCGAAACAATATGTAGAAAAATGTAATTTTTAAAGCATTCACTGAAACAATATGTAGAAAAATTTATATGAAACACTAACTTAGAAAAATGTATTGTCAAGAAAATTAAATCAAAATTTGGGATATCTAATTGCGAAATAATAGATTATTACGAAAGCAAATCTTTGCACGTCTAACTTCAAGGATGACAATATGTGATTGGCTAGAGTTTATCCAACTATAAAATTAACAAGTTAAATTTAAATTATGATAAAATATAATTTAACTCAATTTATTAATTAAAATAATTTTATTTTAATATGTCGTATTAAAAAAATATCTGATTTAAAGTTAATAGATCGGGTTTGGATTGATTAAAATTTGAATTGAATTCAAGATTGAGAATCGATTTCAAGTCTGACATAAATAAAACTTTGTTCAAAACAATATCAATTTAATTTAATTTCTTAAAATAATTTTTATTGAAAAAACTCGAGTCGATTTAAAACTTAAGCTGCCTCTTGAGAGTCGACGTATTGCCAAGCTTGCGACTGGTCACTTGCCTATCACTTGACTTCTTTTTTTTGGATTCGAAGAAACTCGTAGACGAGTCAAGCGGGCATACTTTTTTAAAGGCTCAATTGGCGCACCACCAGACATGCATGGCGTTGCATGCCTTTTTCATGCCAGAAAATGACAACAAATGACTCGTGTCGTTTCGCAGTTTTTCAGTACCTGTTTTCTATTTCGACCACGAATAACATAAGCCCGGATCTTGGTGCAACCTGAAATTAATAAACAAAACTTGAGTTAATCTAATTCGTGTTTAAATTTAATTTCAGATGTTGAGATCAAAAAGCTTTGGTTCAGTTTTACCTAATTCAAAACTCAACAAATTTACAAACTTGGTCAAACACTTGGCTTTTTTATTTGACTCGAAACTTAATGAAATGAGTTCAAAGTTCAATCAATACGACAATTCGAAAATGATAAAAATTTAACCGAATTCAAAGTTATTAAAAGTATTTTAGGTTGAGCCTAACCCGATTCACAATTACTGTTAATAGAAGCATCCCAACGCTTAAGCTTTAATTATTATAAAATTTTTAAAATTTTGTCAATTTATTAATTATAATTTAAATTTTAAAAGTAGTAATAAAATGTTTAAATTTTTAATTTTTTTCAATTCTAGCGTGCTTTCAAAAAATGACAATAAAATATTCAAACTTTTAATTTTCTTCAATTATAGCTTGTAATTTATGAATTATTTTATACTTAAATTTTGTTTATTACTCAAATAAAAATGAAAATTATCCATATTACGTAATTTAAAAATTATTATAATGAAAAATATTTATATTACATAATTTACAAATTATTATATACTTCTAATTTAATTTGATCACATTTTCTGTTTCGAGCAAATTGCATCAAATCATTTAAGCTCTCTCTTTATATGGAAACCAATTGGTCATCTATCTATTTTTTAAAATATTTATATAAAGGTTTAACTATAAAAAAGCCTATTTTTTTTCAAAATTTCAATTATAGTCTGAATTTTAAAAAGTAGCAATAAAATACTCAAAATTTTAAATTTTTTCAATTCTAGTCGGAACTTCAAAAGGTAGAAATAAAAAGCTTAAACTTTCAATTTTTTTTCTAATTCTAACCCGATGTCAGTGTTTCCGTTAAGTTTATTGATGTGACTTGCCACGTGTTTCATAAATTTTAATTATTAATACACGTCAACCAAAATTAACATAACAAATAAAGATTAATAAAACAATGTCATTTAATCACATAATTAAAATGACGTAGTCGTTTAAAAATGACATAAATCAGATTTCGCAACCCTGATGACCTTACGCTTTGATTTCAGTTTTTTTCTTTCTTTTTCAATTTTTCTCTCGACACTCTCACCCTTCAATTTTCAAATTATACAACCCCTCTCACCCTTCAATTTTCAAATTATACAACCCCGACACTCTCACATTAAGAGCATCAGGAGAATAAATGAAAAACGAAAAACTTATTGGTGCAATACGCTGTAATATGGGAGTAGTTTAAGACGTCAGAAGAACAAACAGAAACCAAAGGGTTGAGGGCTGAGGAAGAACAACAGATAATGTCAGGCTATAATTGAAAAAAATTAAAATTTTGAGCATTTTATTGTTACTTTTTGAAGTTTGAATTAAAATTGAAAAAAATTGAAAATTTATATATTTTATTACCATTTTTTAAAGTTTTAATTATAATTGAAAATTTGACAAAAGTTTGGGCATTTTGTATAATTAACCCTTATATAAATAATTGAATCAAAGTCACTCTCCAAAATTTAGAAATTATTCAATAAATTTGTGTAACTTTTCATACTGATAAAGATATTTTAACTTGACATAAATGTTTTAATCAAATTGGTATAACTTTACTATATATATTCACAATTTAAAGTTTATTTCTGATATTTATAAAAAATTAAGGTTACCATCGTGTATCTTATCAATCTATTTAAATATATTATACTATTTGCCAACCAACAACTCTTATTCGTCTCCTTCAATTCATTTTTTAATTTAATATCTATCTATTTAAATATATTTTACTATTTTCTTAACTTTTAAACACTGAAAACAAATAAAACTAAAAAATTGGAAACAAAAACAAACAATATTTTTTTTCTGAACTTAAAACAAAAAACCAAAAACCACAAACTAAACGGTAAAGTGGAAACAAATAGGCCTAAGATTCTTTTTATACACTTTGCAACATTAAAGTCTGACATATATTTTAATACAAATATTAAATTTGAAATAAACTTGTTGTAAAACTTTTTTAAAAATACGACGGTTAGAGAAATCAATATTTTAGAAAATGACTAAAAATTAAACAATAAGATAAGGGATTTAAGGTTTAAAAAATTTAGTCGATATTCATAAAATTGACTGAATATTAAATAAAATTAAAAAATTTGAAACATCATTAAAAAAGATTGTCTTTAATTTAAAAAAAGTTTAAATAAAAATTAATTGATATATTTTAATTTATAATAGCTTACTAATTAACGAACGACAATCGATTTTTTATAATAAGAATTATTAAAATAAATCGAATTAAATAGTTAACCGATTTAAAGTTTTTACAATTAAATCTCTAAAATTAATTAAGTTTTTTATTAACATTATGTCTATAAATATATGATAAGAATGAAACAAATGGAAGAAAAATCTATTAAGAAGATGACCCCAGAAACCAAGGTTTTAACTTTTAAGATAGATAACTAGTGGCGTGGAGAATTAGAACACCACGTCCTATATTTTCCATGCTTTGCGTGGAGGACAAGAATGCCACGATCATGTACGGATGACTTGGTGTATTTTAAAACTGATGTCCTTTTTCGAGGGTCTGTGTCTGTGGCGTTGCATGTCTTTTTCTTAAAATAATTTCTTGTTATACGCGAAAGATAATTTCTGACGTTGATTGTACGTATGGCACTTGCTACAATATTCACTATAATTATAATTTTTATTTGTGATATGTATTGTATCGAAAATAATTAACTCTAACTATGGATAGTAATAATATAAATTATTTATATATGTATATATTAAAAATTTAAAAATATAAAGTATTTTTGTTGTGAATGTATATAAAACCTTTTTTCTGGTGAATATAATGAAAAGAATATTGAAAGGTTTTAGCTTTTATTATAATCATAAATTCTAAAATTTTATTTAAATTGAAACTATGATTTTCTTCATATATAATTTATAATGAATAAATAAATAAATTTTGTATTTTATGTTTTTACATACCACAATAAATTGAATTGTAATAAAATAATTAAGTTCTAAAAATATAATCTTAGTATCATGCATTTTTGCATAGGCAATCAAAAAATTCAACCGATTCGACTAAGTCAATCATAAAAACCTTGTACCATCTAACTTTTTTCAAATTTTTAATTCGATTTATTTTAATAACTTTTATTGTTTAGAATTGATTAGTTTATTAATAATCAGTCAAGTTTCTAAATTAATAAGTTCTTATAAAATAAAATAAATCAATTATTTTCATTTAACAATATCTTTTTTTTCAGTTAAACTTTAAATTATTTAATTGATAAGGAGAAATTTTTTAATTATATTTAAAAAATTTTAATTATATTTCATTTTTAGCTAGTCTAATGCCAATTTAACTTTTTAAACTTTAAACCTCTTATTTTATCGATTTAATTTCCACCAGTTTTACAATATTGGATAAGAGTAGTGTGTGTATATATATATATATATATAAAGATAGAAAGAGAAGGGAATGAATGGAATTATAAATTATTAGAATCTTTAAAATTAAATTTGAATAATTACATATGTCCTATTATATCTCTTTGTAGTACTTGCAATTAATAGCATCATAGATGTAATTATAATCTTTTACATTACCTCAAACCTTAAAATTTGAACTATTATTTATCCATAATATCTTCCCATCTACCTCCATAAAATATTATAAATTCAATCTTGTTTCCCTTTTTTTAAGTTGCATAACTTTGATTTCATTTATGAGAATCCGGCCTTAATTTGGCTGGGTGGAATATGAAATTAACAGATCAAATTTGAATTGATTGAATTTCAGGGAAGGGTCAAGTTTGAAACAGAATAAAAAAAAGACATTATTTTCGTTTCAAGCCTAATTGGGGTTTAATTAATGTCGAGCTTAAAATGTTTGGTCAAGTCTAGATTTTTGCCAACCCAAAGCAATATTAGTTTAAAAGCATTCAATTTTTTTTATCAATCATTAAAAAAACTAACTAGTTTAATTGATTTATCTATAAAACATTGAACTGTTTCAACATAGTTTTTAACTTTTCAATTCGATTTGTTTTAATAACTCTTGTTGTTAAAAACCGATCAATTTATTAATTAATCGATTAATTTTGTAAATTAATAAGTTTTTATAAACTAAAATAAATCAATTAATTTTCAACAATTTTTTCAATTAAACTTCAAATTCTTAAACAGGTAAGTACAATATTTTACAATCATATTTCATTTCTTTAATTTTATTTAATCTTTAGTTGGTTTTATAATGGTTTAATTTCAGTTGAACCTTTTAAACTTTAAACTTCTTGTCTTGTGGGTTTAATTTTCTACCCAGTTTTCAAAACATTAGTTTTTATTTTTTACAATCATATATTAACTCTAAATTTCTGGTACAATTTTTATTAAATAAGAAAGAAAAATAATATTTACTATATTAAAGCTTCTTTTTGTTTATCTTTTCTAAGACTATATTTGGTTATACGTAAGGTTTTTAATTGAATGGAATGAAATGAGATAAAATCTTTTATAATGAAATGAAATGTAAATTGATATAATATTAGAAAGTTGTTGTTTGGGAAAGATGGAAGGGATCATAATATAATATAATAAAATATTGTTTGGAAGAAGAATTCATAATATTTACCAAAAAAAAGAAGAATTCATAATGTAATATAGTGAAATATTGTTTCGAAGTTAGTTCATAATGGAATATAATTAAATGTTATTTATTATTTTACATTTTATCATAGATTTCCTAAATTAGAGATAACTTATTTTTACTGTTTAAGATGGAATGAGATGTACTGTGAAACTCTCGCCGTTCATCCTATTTTTTTTCATTTTATTATAAATTTTCCTCTCAAACCATAAAATAATATTACGTTATATTTCATTCATTTAATAACTACCAACTAAATTAAAGTCCAAACTAACATAAATGAATTGAAGCAGACAAGTACGACTTGTTTGCTTGGCAAATGAGTACTAAAGCTTCAAATTTAATGCCGGGAATGGACTGATAAATCCCTACTACTTCTATATGAAGAAGCAACTTCTGTGTTCATTCGCAGAAAAAAAAACACTTCTGTGTTCTCTTTTCATGTCAGAAGTGGCTATATCACAAATAACATTACAAAATGGCAGAGATGGAGCTTGTCCCTGAGCTGGTTTCAGACGGTCATGCATTTCCAAAAATGGAGCAGCAATCAGATGCTTCTAAACAAAAGACTGTTTCGTTCTTTGGTATGTTTTCCTATGCAGATAGAGTTGATTACATGTTGATGTTTCTTGGAAGTGCTGGGGCATGTGTCCATGGAGCTGCTTTGCCTGTGTTCTTAATCTTGTTTGGACGAATGATCGATTCTCTGGGACACTTGACCCTAAGTACTCATGAAATGCTTTCCAAGGTCTCCCAGGTACATGACAAAATGCTTAGACATGTTCAGGTTAAACGATTTTGAAGAATTTTAAGAAAACCAAACTTATAATATGCAGAATGCCTTGTACATGGTTTACGTGGGACTATCGATTTTTATATCTGCTTGGATTGGTAAGTTTCTTGAGACTTCTCTTATAAACTACACATACAGCTTTTTTTCCTTCATCGGCTTCTTTTTTCAGCTGTTGCGTCTTGGATGCAAACTGGGGAGAGGCAAACAGGACGTTTACGTTTGAAGTATCTTCAATCTGTTCTTAGAAAAGATATGAGTTTCTTCGACACAGAAGCTAGAGATTTGAATATAACGTTTCACATATCAAGTGATGCAATTTTAGTTCAAGACGCCATAGGAGATAAGGTGACGAGAAAGATAAAAACTTCCTGAACAGAAACCAACTTTGGTTGAGTCAATTTTAATTGTTTCTTGGTGCAGATAGGGCATGCAATTCGTTATCTTTCACAATTCATAGTTGGATTTGGCATTGGATTCGCTTCAGTTTGGCAGCTTACACTGCTAACCTTAGCTGTACTTCCACTGATAGCGGTAGCCGGAGGAGCTTATGCTATAACCATGTCTAGCCTGTCAGAGAAAGGTGAGAAGGCTTATGCTGAGGCTGGGAAAGTTGCAGAAGAGGTACGTGTACATACTGTTCTCTTCTTCAATTGAATAAATAAAAGGTACTCCCTGTGATTGATTTCAAGAAATTTTAAACAAAACTCTTAGTTTTAAAGTTTTAAATAATTTTTAAAATTTTAATATATTTTTGGTAGACATTATTATATTTGGACTAATTAAAAATTGCTAAATTAACGATCTAACTCAATTTTTAATTTCGATTCGAACCAATTAAATTAATAAATTGAGATAATTACAATAAATTATATTTTAAGTCGAGATTAAGAATTAGGTTTACTTGTTAGATTAACAATGTTTGATTTGTTAATGTATAGTTATTTTTAATGAAAATTAATAGAATAGATTCTTTTAAAAATTTGAGAATTATAAAAGTTTTTTAAGAATTTTAAAAAATTAAAAATTACTTAAATCAAAAGTTCATATCTTTTTATGATTTAAATTCGATTCAAACTAATTCAGTTGAACTCAAATTAAAATATTAAGATCATTATATAACAAATTATATTTTTGATTCGCATTTAAGTACTTTGAATTAATTTTAAAAACTATATTGAAATATTTTGTGACCAATATTTGATTGTTCCACATATGACAACAATATTATAATATTACGTATTTTTTGTTGTTATTTTTTAACAAAAATCTACATAAATAGATTTTTCTTAAATTTTGAACAATATAAAAGAATTTTTGTGATAATTTTAAATAATAAAAATTTGTAAAAGTTATTTAAATTACAAAAGATTAGTTCATGTCTTTGACATTATAAGTGAAGATTTGGTTTAGGTTATTATTATTATTTTCTTGCCCTCCTGTTTCCATGCATCAGATTATTTCTCAAATTCGTACTGTGTATTCGTTCGCTGGAGAGGACAAAGCAATATCAGGATATTCCAGGTCCCTCGAAAACGCATACAAACTTGGCAAGAAAAGCGGAGCTGCAAAAGGAGTGGGTGTTGGGCTTACATATGGCTTATTGTTTTGCACTTGGGCTTTGCTTCTCTGGTATGCTAGCTTACTTGTCAGCCATCAGAAGACGAACGGTGGGAAAGCATTTACAGTAATTATAAATGTCATATTTAGTGGATTGTAAGTTGAAATCCGAGTAGCAAAAACAAGCTAGTTCTTGTTTTTCTTGTTTTTGGCAGAGCAGTAAAAATATCTTCTGTTTTGGCAGAGCTCTTGGTCAGGCTGCTCCAAACTTGGCTGCTATTGCAAAAGGTCAAGCGGCTGTCTCAAATATCATTAACATGATTGAAGCAGATCCTGAACCTTCTCACATGTCAGATGATGGTATTGTTCTGCAGAAAGTAGCAGGGCAAATTGAGTTCTGCAGGGTCCACTTCGCTTATCCCTCTCGACCCAATACGGTTTTTGAAAACCTGAGCTTCTCCGTAACTGCTGGCAAGACATTTGCGATTGTTGGTTCCAGTGGTTCAGGAAAGAGCACCGTTATATCCATGTTGCAACGTTTCTATGAACCCAGTTCAGGTACCTAATACAACTTAACATGGTACTGACATGATCATATGGTATATAGAAAGGATGAAAACCTGACGTGAAGCTTTGTCAGGTAAAATACTGTTGGATGGACACGACCTGAAGACTCTCCAGTTGAAATGGTTGAGAGAACAGATGGGATTGGTCAGTCAAGAACCAGCACTGTTTTGTGCAACTATAGCTGACAACATCCTGTTTGGTAAAGAATCTGCAAGTATGGATCAGATTCTCCAAGCTGCCAAAGTGGCTAATGCACATCATTTCATCCAGGAGTTGCCTGATGGTTATCGAACTCAGGTTAATCATAAGTTCCAAACCGAGTTCTTGTATATGTATAACAACATTCTTTTCTTTTATGTGAAGTTTGATCTTTCTTTGTACATAGGTTGGTGAAGGTGGGACTCAGCTTTCTGGTGGACAAAAACAAAGGGTAGCCATAACTAGAGCAGTTTTGAGGAACCCGAAGATACTACTTTTAGATGAGGCCACCAGTGCTCTTGATGCAGAATCAGAACTCCTGGTTCAACGAGCCTTAGATAAGATTATGTCAGAGAGAACTACAATAGTTGTTGCACATCGATTATCCACCATTAGAGGTGTTGATATGATTCTTGTCCTGAAAAATGGTCAGGTGGTTGAAAGTGGTAATCACTTAGACCTGATGTCTATGGGAGGTGAGTATGCAACTCTTGTAAGCTTTCAAGGAACTGAAAGTTTCGCAAGTTCAGGTTCCTTGGCTTTTTCTGAGTCTGTTGGGAATTCTAGCTTTCGTGAACTTAGCAGCAATCAAAACGCACCAAGGGAGGTGCAATCTAGCGATGAAAATTTGTCGAGATCAAGCTTTGTTTCAGCCCCATCAATTATGGAATTACTGAAACTCAATGCACCAGAATGGCCTTACGCTGTGCTTGGATCAATTGGTGCAATTCTTGCTGGTGCACAGCTTCCTCTATTTGCCCTCGGACTTTCTCATATCCTGACGGCATTTTATTTTCCTGATGCATCTGAAATGAAACGCGAAGTCCAGCGAATAGCTCTCATTTTTGTTGGAGGTGGTGCTGTTGCCATTCCTGTATACCTTCTGCAACACTACTTCTACACTTTGATGGGAGAGCGTCTCACTGCTCGTATTCGTTTATTAATGTTTTCAGGTTCGGATAGAACAGGATCACAAGTCAATTAAGATTGATCTAAATAGGAGCTTTTCAATTCTTTTCTTAGTGAGATTTCAGGAATTCTTAAACTTTTTCTTATTTCAAACTACAGCTATCCTTTCCAACGAGATTGGGTGGTTTGATTTGGAAGAGAATAGTGCAGGAACTTTGACTTCAGCTTTAGCTGCTGATGCCACTTTAGTTCGAAGTGCTCTTGCTGATCGTCTCTCAACAATTGTCCAAAATGTATCACTCATTGTGACAGCTTGTGCCATTGCCTTTACATTAAACTGGCGCATGACTTCTGTCGTTATCGCCACCTTCCCTCTCCTTGTTGCTTCTTCCATAACCGAGGTAACTATTTGAAAATAACTCGTTCTGCCAGAATTTGAGCTGGGTTCATTTTTTCATGTTTCACGGCCCGACTCGATTTAAAAAATGAACCCGGATCTGTCCTGATCTATTGCCAAAGCTAAATTCAATTCAATCTTACATAAATTTTGTTTGTTCAAAGAACATTTTTCTTGTGTTTCAAATCTGCAGCAACTATTTATCAGGGGATTCGGAGGGGACTACCATGCTTACTCTAGAGCAATAGCCCTGGCACGAGAAGCTATTGCCAATATACGTACTGTTGCTGCATTTGGAGCTGAAGATCGAATCTCAATGCATTTTGCGTCTGAATTGGACAAACCGAACAAGCAAGCACTTCTCCAAGGTCATTTATCAGGCTTTGGCTATGGAATATCACAGCTATTTTCTATGTGTTCCTATGCACTTGCCCTTTGGTACGCATCAGTACTGATAAAGCATAATGATTCCGATTTCGGACGCTCAATGAAGTCCTTCATTATTTTGATGGTCACAGCATTGGCCATAGCAGAAACACTTGCTCTGGCACCAGACATCGTGAAGGGGTCGGGGGCACTTGGATCAGTGTTTCGTATTCTCCATAGAAAAACAACCATGAACAGGAATGATCCTGCATCAGAAATGGTAACTGACGTGAAAGGGGATATAGTTTTCAGGAATGTCAAGTTCACTTACCCTGCACGGCCTGAGATTACCATTATTGAGGATTTAAACCTGAAGATTTCAGCTGGACAAAGTGTTGCTTTGGTTGGCCAGAGCGGGTCAGGCAAGAGTACAGTAATTAGCCTGACATTGAGATTCTATGACCCCATATCTGGTTCAATTCTGATTGATGGAAATGACATCAGAACCTTGAATCTGAAGTCACTCAGGAAGAGAATAGGTTTAGTTCAACAGGAACCTGCTCT
>JANKOE010000006.1:1108326-1137741 GCA_026284465.1 Erythroxylum citrifolium | reverse complement strand
CACATATGAGGTAGATAGTCACATGTGTGTTAGGTGTGTGAAATGTACTATAAATAGAAGGTTTGATGTAAGAGATGTATGAATGAATTCATAAGAATAATTTCTCTCTCCCAAATACTCTGAAATTTAGTTTCGGTTTTATAACACGAAATTTTTGTTACAGTTTTATAACAAAAACTTGTTTTTTAATTCATTTTCATCTCATGATTGCGATTTCTCTCTTTTTTTAAAGATTAATAACTTATTTCCATGTTCTCTCACTTACATGTTCCCCTTTCCCAATCCTTTTCTTTTTCTTGACTAGGCAAACAAAAGTAAAAATTTTATAACATATTTATGATTTTTATTTTTATTTTTCATAATATTTATTTAGTAATTTCTATTACCAAAATTAACAATATATCTATTATATTTTCATTAATGAGGAACAATTAAACCCAATTCTTATAATTTAACAATATTATTATTAGAAAGGAAAGCGGATGCAAAAAACCCAAATCAAAATAAAATGTTAACCTAATACAATTCTTAACCCAGTATAAAAACCAAGAAAAAAATGAACCAAATGAGAGGATAAAATTAAAAAATCTATTGTCATTCAAATTATACGAAAAAGTCATAAAAAAATCAAATACTTAACAGTATAAAAAGAATTAATAGGAAAAACAAAGCACCAACCCAAATCAAAGCAAGAAATAAAAAAAATTAAAAACATAATTTTAACTAAATACATTTTACTAAATTTTAAAATAAAAAATTGAACTCATGAAATTACAAAAATCTATTATATTTAACTCAAATTTTGGTTAAAATCATAAAAGGGCAAATACCAAAATATGTTTAACAATATGAAAGATTACCTGTTCTAGAGATTTTATGCACTACACGAACAAATCAAATTAAAACTAAATTAAATAAAAGGCACTGATAATTCAATAATAATAATTCAACATTTAAACAAGACATACATAGAACTCATTGTTAAAATTAAATTATTTTATTCATACTTCAAAATTTTAAACAATGCCTTTTATTCACTATATTTTATTAAATAAGTCATCCAACACCTATAAATATTTAAGTTTTAATTATCTCAAATTATATATTAAGATTACTTATATCAAACAATTAAAGAAACAAAGGATAGCTTAAACTAAAAACATTGAAAAGATATGATCAGACGGGGTCGTAGTATGAACTAAGGTTATACAAAACGACTGCCTGCATATTAGAATCAAATCGGCATGACAGTGAACGGATGATACTATTAGTAAAGCAAATACCACCGAAAACATAAGAAAGATTCTTATCGCATCG
The DNA here is from genome assembly GCA_026284465.1 of Erythroxylum citrifolium. Classification (NCBI taxonomy): domain Eukaryota; kingdom Viridiplantae; phylum Streptophyta; class Magnoliopsida; order Malpighiales; family Erythroxylaceae; genus Erythroxylum; species Erythroxylum citrifolium. Next base: position 1,136,424 of record JANKOE010000006.1, on the reverse strand, counting down.
AAAATGCTCAATACCACATGAAGAAATTTTGAAAGCACTTAAAAAATGAAAAATAATAAAGAATTTTAAAACGTGCGAGTTAACAATATGAATAGAAATAAAAATGACAGTTATGCAAAGCGCCACATTATAATTACCTTTTCCTCTTATTATTTATATCTAAAAATTCAAAGACGGATAAACGAAAGCAGAAGAAAGACTGAAATACGTACACGAAACACTAGGCCAAATATATACGAAACCAACTTAAAATAATTGACACAAAATGTTGGGGTTCAGTGAATACACCAAAGGACCACAATCAAGTACCGAAGAAAATGTACAAAAGAAGAAACTATTAAAATGTTTCAATTTTTTTTTCTCTAAAACCCTCTCTTTTCCCACCTTTAAGAACTTTTCTTGTATCTGTCTCGTCAATGATTTTATCAAAATGGGGAAAGAAAGAAAAAAAGAGGCAACTTCTTAATTAGAAAGATTTTCAACAATTTCATTTTGAAACCGAAGCACTCGCATGCCAGACAGACAATCTTAATTTAGAAACATTAGTAAGTTACACGTTTATAGACTCGAATTTCTCACCCATAATACCACCTTTTTGTTTCTGGAATTGAATGTAACGGAGTGTGCTAGCAAGGAAGGCATCTGAAGATGGGTCTGAGGTAGTAGAGTCACTCTGCATCTCAGTATTGATTAATTCTACGAGGTCTTGAATCGCAGAACTTGTGACCTGTGAGTTTCCCTTCTCAAAAAAGTAGAGGTACCTGAAAGTATATATGTATATATATATACACACACATTCATGAACAATATTAACAAGGAAGTGACAGATGGGGTGTTTCATAGACAATGTTGAATGATCAGGTGCAACTTGTTGGCCATAGGCCTAAATTTAGTTATTTTCAATGGGTCAACCTATAGGTCAGGCCTAGGCCTTGACTAACTTGAGACCCAATTATTCTAAACAAAACAATATTGATTTACTTAAAATAATTAGGCCTCGAATAAGCCTGGGCCTGAACAGCTTAAATCTGAACCCAATTTTAAAAATTATGTTGTTTTTATATTTTTATTTTTTAAAAATTTATTTTTTAAAAATTTTTTAAAAAATTGGCAAGAGATTACCCATTGCCATCCCTAGGTGCAACAGTCACTTACTTATTCAATATTTCAACAAACAATGTTACTGGTCCACTGGTACCCCTCGTAACATTGGCCATCTGCTGAGCTGCATTTGCAATCCTCAAGGCACGCTTTAGGCAAAGCAGGACCCTGAAATTGGAGGAAGCACTTAGTTAGAAGATCCACTCATACTTGTAAGATTCCGCGTATCGAATTTACGTTTTGATACTCAAGCCACATGTGAAGACAACAGACCACTGACCAATAACGGTTATATGAATATTGAAAACTGAAGTGCATGTATGTAAACCACTACTAAGGTTGGCAAACCAGCCCCGGTCAAAAGCCCAAGTTAGTCGGGATTCAGGTTGGGTTTCAAGCTAGGGAGGGTCAGCCCAAAGCCAGTCCAACCATTTGACTGGACACCAATCGGGTTTCAAGCCTGGCCCATTGTTATCCCTCTTCTACGACACAAATATGCATACCACTGAGCATGAATCCAAAATATCTAGTAATATGACACCAATTTGTAGGTCATTAGAAGACAAATAGAAAGGAAACCTTTCCCCATCCTTGACACCATCTTGATCATCAACCCAAAATAGATGCGAGCATGCATAAACGGCTCTGCACTGATCAGGTTTCTTCAGTAACTTTGCGGAATACTGATGGAGAAAGAAGGAAACAGAAGTAAATCAGTCATTAGCAGTTTTCTTAGACAAGATGCTGACACGGTGAATTGATCATAAGTTTAGTATACACTTACTCCTGTTGCCTTATGTGTCAAGGTATCCCTATTCTCAACACCAAATACATTCATCCTCTGCAGAGACCCAATTATTAGATGTATTGCAGTCACCTGTGCTTTTGAATCCTGCAAGACAAGGTGCATAATCACGTGGACCATCCAAATTTAAATTTCTATTCTCTTTGCGGAATATGATTCCTCGTTAAGTCTACTGTTAGAAAGAAGGATATATGCACATTTACCGCAACTTCTTCCTCATATATCACGAATGCCTGGGTGAAAAATTCATAAGCTACTGGCTCAAGATCACAGTCATTAGCCGCCTGATTACAAAATAAACATAATAATAGGTCAGAAATTGACAACAATTACACCTATCCAATAAGTATTTGCTTAGGGATGACAAAACCAACCCAATCTGGACCAGTCCGATTTCACCTGGCTTAGGGCCAGGTTCGGACTGGTACCAGGCTCGGGCCTGCCCAACCCAAAATAGCCCAAATCAGTTAGGCCAGCACAACATCATTTTGGCATAACTGACCAAAACGACATCATTTTAGTTAGTTGTGACAAAACGACAATTGGGCTTTGGACTGATTGAACCCGGCCCATTATCTCTACATTGACTTTAAGAAATCTTCTATTACCACTCTTAGTTATATAACCAGAGATATACTTTTTTTTTTTGGGTAAAGCAGAAGTAAAGAGTATGCTTGGAAAGACAAATGATTTATATTTTTTATCAGTATCTAGAAGTATTATCAACTAGCAAGTATGCCATACCTGAGCACATTCCAAATACAACCTCAATGCCAGTTCAGGGGATGAAACAGCTGAAAGAGCTTCTAAGGTCTGATAAAATGAATATAATCAATTTTACTAACAAAACAAGCTACAAATATTTTGCAAGGAGTATTGACATATATATTGAAGACACTGTGCCCAAGGGGTGGTAGAAAATAAGATATAAAACACCAGTGGGTAAAACAATATTGAAAATAACAAATAAAACTTGATTGAGGTAAATGAACAACCAATAAGCATCTGGAAAAGGAAACAAATGACAGAAGCTTAGAACTATGTGAATTCTTCAATAAATAGCAAGTATCTAACGACAAAAAGAAATTCATAAGGTTTTATTTTCACAGGCCTTTGTTTATTTCAAATCCAAAAGCCTTCGAAGAACTACCTAAGCACCTTACCTGATTCAAGATTTGAAATATTTTCTTAGGTGATGCTGCGACTTCTTCCCCCACTACTCCATCCTGACCTTGCAACTTTCTAATGAGCTGCAAAGCACATCACATCATTCAGAAGGATTTGATGTTTACTAATTGTAATTGGAAGGGAAAAGCGTATAGGAAGTGGCCCAGTCACTTTTAGTACATTAGAGATAAAAGGAAACGTGAGCAAAAAGTATCAGACTTAAGGGTATGTTTTCAAGATTTATTTTGTGAAAAAACTATATGCTTATATGTTTCTAAAATATACCATCAATTATATGCTTTAACACTCCATGAAATGAGGACTCATACCCTTAGTGCACAAAATACAAGAGGAGGAACTGTGAACGGCAAGCGCTTTGGTCCTCCAGTCATTATATGTTTCCTCACAGCACATATAATCTAACATGAATTACAAATCGAAAGATAGTAAGTCAACTGAATGTCAAAGAGCAAACCAAATATGTAAGGATGATACATAAGCATGCTGCTGACTATATGCAAACATTTTAAAGAAAAATGCAAATGCTCAACCCTGAATAACTCTAAATCGACAGGTTACCTTCAACATTTCTTCAGAATCATCATTATAAAGCATGTGTATAAGGCGAGCCACAGAATTCTGTTCTTCCTTAAAATCCTCTTCATCAAGCTGTATAACATAAACAACAAAAATTGATATTTAAGTTGCTGATGTAATAGGCATTAGATTCTTGCAAAAGATCTTGGAAATTTGAAAGGATCGCAACCCTTCACATCTAAAAATATGGAATGTTTTCACAGAAAAAGAATCTCAAAATGAACCTCGTCTAAGGTAGCTCCATCAGAATCCTTGATGAGTCCCTTTATTAGTTCAAATAACACCTCAACCTACAAAAGGAAAGATCACGATAAGCAAATTTCAAAGGAAATATCTGAAGCTGATCGGTATACCTTGTCCGCGGTAGATATGCAAGTATTATTTTTCATAATGCTTTGAATAATGAGCATTGCCATGACTTTATTCATTTCATTGTCAAGGTGATCCATTACACGAGGATAATTTGAAAGTGTCAAGGTAGTGACAACATCGTTGTATTTTTCTAATGGAGCACTAAGAAGTGCTATAATTTGTTTTTTTGCCCTGCTATCTTCAAGCTCTGCCTTGCCAGAAAGCTTCTTAACACATTCCCCCTGTAAATAACATGTCAAGAAAACGAAAAAGTGAACATTTACAAATTCAATAGGAAAGGAAGCTGGAAATAGGAAGCCTAGAATTCTAATGGTTACTTGACAAATTGGCATAAAAGTCAAAAGCCATGCACTTACAATGAAAATTTTATAACTCTATCTACCGAGATATCATACCAGGACTTGATCCACATAATCGAGCCGATCAGGGTGAACGCGTAGCGTAAATGTAAGGAGGGAAACATACAATATAATTGCTCCAAGAATAGGCATGTCAACTTGTGCTTCAACTACCTGCCAGTGAGAATTTTATGGAAATCAACTTTCAACAAATGGTTCTAAAATACAAATCACAAACCTTGACAGCGTAGATTATTGCAGATAAAAATTTTAAACAAGAACTATATTTGTCCAAATGAAACTGGACTTCAGCAGTTAGGTTAGACATCACCAAAATGCCATTTAAAGATTAAAGAACTTCTTATCCACTCAAGATAACCGATTTACCTTCCCAATAGCATTGCTCAATTTAGTAAAGGCTTCTACATGCAGGAGCTCTGGCAGAACCTGATAAAGAACTATTGTCAATGTATGACAAAAGCATAACATTTGAGAACAGCATCAATAAGACTTACATCTGGACTTGAAGCAGCATAGTTAGACAATCTATCCATCAGTTGTGATAGTACTGTCTTGATATCAACTGTTGACTGGAAACCAAAGGAAGGTCAGAACCAAAGAGAAATTTATCAACTACATCAAATCATATTAAACTTAAGTCTTGCTCAGCACTTCGTCCTTTCCCACAACATGGAATAGAATGAAAATGGTTTCTGGTTGAAGACAGGAATGATCAAATACCCAAGCAGAAAAGGTTTTCATGCACAAGATTCCAAAATCAAACAGTACAGAATTCACTGAGCCCAACAGCAGAAAGAGTTGTAAATTTTAAGAAAAAAATTGAACAAACAATAAAGGCAAAAGCAGAAGAGTTCCGATGGCCAAAATTATATTTCAGAAATGAAAAACATTGTACCTGAAGTTGGGGGAAAGCCCCCAACAACGTCGTAAGTGTCTGCAAATGGTACTCATCAGGAAAGACCTGAATTATGCAGTCCATCAAATAATACTGAGCAAGCTCATCCTTGCAGTTGACAACCTATACACATATTTAGTTAAAATTTTCAAAAAGGCAACATATACGACAATCACGTAACAATACAATTACAAAAGATGACTAAATATGCTTTATGAAAATGCAACCAGAACATCACTTCAACAAGAGTAAAAGAAGCTTAATCCAGACTAAAGCCATCAGACCTGCTCTAAAACTCTGGGAAGAACAGTGTCTTTGTATATTTCGAGGTCCACACCCTCTATTTGACTGAGAACATGCAGATTTTTTCCCACCTAAGAAAGAAGATAATGTGAAAATCTAGTAGAGAACACAACAAAGAGCTAACTGGTTATCCAGAAAAAGAAGCAGATTGTCAGTTTTACAAGATCACGAAGTTCGCTTCTCTCCTTTTCTCGCTTCTCTCTTACCCGACCAGGTCCCTGCAGACCAGAAAGCCCAATTGAGGGCCTCAACTCAGGATCACCAAAGAGTATGAATGATCACAAGCACCATAAAACCTGCATGTCCAAAAATCATGTTCTCATAATTCATTTTACCTTTATGGCATGCAACTACTGTGGTGTTATGCATTTTATTACCAGGAGCATGAAAGCAGTCACACATACACACAAACCTGATGTTGGGCCCGAACCCAGAGCTTATTCATCTCAGTGAAGTTCTGTAGCACAAAATCCACAGCATCCATGAATGTGTCCTCATCTCTGCAGGAAGTAAGCATCATGTTTACATGCATAGTTCACAGTAACAATTTGTTATTCAAACCATTCACAGCACTAAAAGCTTATGTCAGTGAAAACTATAAAGTTGGCTAACAAAATGAAATTGAAATATCAATCGACGCCATAAGAGGATGCAACAACTACTAATGACAACAAAGATGGTGCTTGCTTTTCGGAAGTTCCAGAATATACAAATCGCACACAACTTATGGATGCTAGGATTCACATTTCAACAGTATACTTGAAAGTTTAATCTCCAAAAGGTAAGCCTACATTGCCAACATGAAGTAATTCATAGGACTTGAATTTTTCTATTTCCCTCACATCTGTCCTGGTTCTACTACAAGAAATAGAAAAACAACACCATACAAGTACTTGCTTGGTCACAGTAAAACAAAAGTATTTCAATAGAGAATATACCAAATGACAACATTTTCATGTGGTTAAAGTAACTTCTCTAGCATATTAATTTAAGGAAATATTGTATACACATTATTCAGTCCAAAGTTCAGATATAGTGTTTCCTTTTAACTCCTAAATTTAACAAAACAAACCGTGAGAAGAACAAAAGATAAAAAATCAATTTCAGAGATCTTCTTACTCCTTGTATTCAGAACTAACGTCAGGCAGTTTATCTCTACTCAATTGAGCAAGATAGCTTCTAAGAAACAGTCCTCGCACTGGATGCTGAACTCCACGACACATCTCCACAAGATCCTTAAGCACATCTTTAGCTGGAGCCTCCTTCGTTTTTAGGTAAACAGATCCAACCGTGCACAGAAGATACCTAGCAAACATATCCACCAGCTTCTACTCATAGTTGAACAAAATCAAAACAACGCGTCATTATCAAAACTCGATCTCCAATAACTATCATAAGCAAATTACTTACAATCTAGGCAACACGTTTCCTGCGTGTTGCACGAGCTCGTACAAATCCACGATCGGAACTCCATGTCTGTTCTCGTCTTTAAAGAACATCTCAAGTTTCCTCAACTCATCAAAGGCTCTCATATCTACGAATCAAAAATCGAATTCAATTTCAAGGAGAAAAAAAAAACTAAAAACCTAAAAAGAGATCCGAATTTTACAGAGTTCGTAGTATTTGTGTGGGGAGAGCTTGGAAGTTCTGAGCTCCGATAGCATCTGAGCCGAGTACTTGAGAGCTTCTCTCAGATTGTTCGCGTCCTGAGATTCGAAACGTTCGATTTGACTTCTCAGATCTGAAGATCAAGAGAAAATTTCTTTGAGCTCGAAATCGGAAAACGTACCAAAGCGCGATGCATGTAGAAGGCGTTGTGTTGAATTCCGGCGATTCCTTCGGCGAGCCATTTCTCTTCCTCTTCTACTCCTTCTAGAATCATCCTCCCCTGTTTCTATTTGGCTCGGGAGTCTAGCACTTGGAGAAACGATCTTATGTATTCGATTCTCTCGAAATGTTAAAATTGAACAACACAATCACTATTCAAACTTCAAAGAGTCTCCCTCTACCAAACAAAAAACAATGGAAGTTTACGCGGGTGCACTGAAACGACAAATCGTATGACTTCGTATTCTTGAATAATACCGACTCCACCTTATACGACATGTCGCTAATGGGGCTTCTATGATGCGAACTAAGGGTTCCTTTGTAACATTTTTTCTTTTAATATAACCTTTTTTTCAATTCTTCAAATATACATATATATATATATAAATACTTTTAAATTTTAAAATCAGCATAACACAAGCAAATTCTAAAATATTTTTAATTAAAAATTTGAATTCAAAGAACTTAATCATTGAATTCGTAATAAAATATAAGACAATTCTATAATTTTCTTTTTTAATGTCATTTTTCTTTTTTAAGAAATATTTTTTTAAATTTTCATTAATTCATAAGTGAGTATTATGTTTTAAAAACTCAAAAATAAATTTAATATAGATTTAATGGGTTTTATTCGTTTTGACTTTAAAAATACTTAAAAAGTTTAAAATTATTTATGAAACTAAAAATTTTAGTTAAAATGCTTTTGTAATTTCTTTTATTATGTCATTATAAGAGCTAATAATGTTTAGAAAAATACCATTAACTCAATGATATTACATATAAGGATGATATTAGGATTATTTCGGGTTGAACAAATATGTAAATATGTATAAGGAGATAATTAAACCAAAATTAATTTATTTTCAATTTCATTTTTATTTTAAAATTTAATTTCTTAATTTTATGTTAAGTCTAATATATTTTGTTTAATTATGTATCAAATAGATCAAATTTAACAATCTATAAAACAATTTTGTAAATTTAATACCTTTTAGTGCATTAAAATAAGATTAAAAGTCTATTTTGAACCTCAATGTTTACCATAACACAGCTTGACCTCTAACATTTTGAAACGTTCATATTGAACCATAACATTTTCAAAACTTTTAAAAAAATCTTAATTAGAGGAAATTCTCAATTAAATATCATATCAATACAGACATAATATTATTTTTATATTTTTAAATAAAAAGAAGATCTAACTGTCACATAATTAATTTTTTAAATTAATCAAAAAGTGGATCTTACTATTATATAATTAATTTTTAAAATTAATCTAAAAGTGGGTCTTATTTGTATTGTGACTGACTCAATTTTATTTTAAAAATAAAAATAATGTCTTATCAATATTAATATGACGTTTAATTAACATTGAATTAATCCTATTAAATTTTTTATCCATCTAAAATATGTTTTGAAAACTGTATGATAAATTTTAAATGCTTCCCGCGAAGTGGCCCAATTCTTTCCGAATTGGGCTGTGGGCAGACATGAATGGAGTCCACCCTCCCGAGCTACCGGAAAATTTCAATTTGGGGCTCATTTCAGGTGTGCAAAGCGAGGGGATGGGATCGCCTAGACTCGGATCTATTCTATATTTTGTTGTAAATATTGAGATTTAAAATATAATTTTGGCCTTAAAATAACGCCTAGATATAAGACAACAAACCTCACCTAATATTCTGTATACGATATGACATACTAGTTCATCCTCAAATCTATTTCCTTAGAAAATGAAGCACGAAAATGAAAGGCTTCCCCTTGTTTTTATTATTAATTTGTTATCACTATCATCAACTAACAAGTAAAAACTCACGTATGAAAATTCCTTCCCCTCCATTAGATGCGAGTTACGTGCAAACTTTGTTCATTCCTCCAATGTTTAGTCAAATAGGTGTACCTAATCTGCCCAAATGAAGTAGGTCATATAAGATTAAGAACGAAGCTCACGAACCGCCAAACATTTTTATTGGTTTAAATTTTTATTTAACAATTTTTTTAATCATGGTTTAAATTTTTGATTGATAAGAAAAAATATATTTTAAATTCTTTAATTTATTTAATTTTTATTTAAATTTTATGACGATTTAATACTGATTGTATCTTTTAAACCTTAAATTTCTTACCTTATTGGTATAACTTTCGGTTCAGTTTTCAAAACGTGAATTCCAAGTTGTTGAAAATTTTCAACTTTAAATGTCATCATTTTATCATATGGGCTTCTACCCATTTATTATTACTATTTTTAGGAGAATTCTTGTCTTTATCCTTGTAATTTTTCAGACACTGTGTTTAAAGTATTAGATCGAAAACCTCAAGGTGCAACTGAGTTGGTAAGGAGCTCTCTTAGTTTAAGTGAAGTCGCGGGTTCGAACCCTCCTCATGTATGCAATCGTTTAAAAGTTGAGGTCAGAGCTTTGTCATCTACAAGCAGGGACGGAGCCACAGCGGGGGCACTTGCCCCCACTGATTCTAAAAAATTTTACATAAAAAAATTATTATTTTAAATTTTTAACTCATAAAAAAATTAAATTTTGCTATCATTAAAATTTTGCCCCCACTAAATTTTTTTTGCCTCTAGTGAAATTTTGCCCCCACTCAAAAAGAATTTTGGATCCGTGTCTGCCTATCTTGTCCACTGTCCCCACTCACGGAGACAGTAACCAAACGGGGGGTAAGGGACCTATCCGACTCCAGCAAGGATTAGTTTGAGTGTGAATGACTTAAAAGTATCTTCTCATGGTTGAAACCCTCCTAAAATTCTCTTAGGCAATCAAATAAAAAGTATTAAAACGAAAATCACATGTTTCGGGTACATACAATAACTCGTAAATATTCTTTTCTGTTATAGGATTATTATATATAACCTATATAAGAACCAAACCTAATTAGTAAGATAATTTCAATTTTATTTCTTTATATACTGTTCTTTAAGTGGGGCATTGATTTGTTTATATAATAGAATATTTCACATATACTTGACCGATACTTGAAGGTTAGAGATAACTTGGAACCAGAGAGAGGTGGGAATGGAGGAAGCGAAGGCTGAGAAGGAAGTTTTAGAGAAGAATAGGAAGAGGATGAAGCAGGTTTTGCTTAGAATCCTGAAGAGCAACCATTGTAAACCATATCTTCACTTGAATGTCCTTGTACAGGTTCCTGAAGTAGTAGTTCCAGTACATGGACCTCCAGGTTCAGGTCTTACCCTCAAGCAGCTCACCAACTTTCATTCCCTTCGGTTACTGACGTGTGAAAGTTAAAGCTAACTTAGCCAACTTGTATTAATAAGTCATGTTCATGTTTCAATATTCAAATTTTTTGCAGGTTTGAAGCTGAATTCGAGTCAAAAGTTTTGTCTTGGCAAGAGCTCTAGTTGTATAAATGGTTCTGCTTTTGATGAATCCACTGTAATTGGAAGGTCTGGAGATTGTTTGAGAGTCGACAAGGACTCGAACAAGAAACTCAGAATCAGATCATTGTCTGTCACCAGAAGAGAGTTGCCAGAATCAGAGGAGATACTTGGCCTTATGCAAGAAGTTTCATCTACTTCAAGAACTGTATCTATGAAAGAATCTGTACAATCAAAACCTGGATGGCCTCTTCTTGGGATAAATACTTCTACGATTGGAGAATTGTCTATGGTGAATCCACTGGATTTCTTAATACCTTCTTCTCCAGAATCCCACATCAACCTGAATAGTGAAGAAGCAGAAGATTCTTCAGCAGATGAGACCTCTGATTCTGAAGAAAATCCTGAAGAGGCTTGTTTAACAGAATCGATAAAACAGGCAGAGAAGATGGAGCTTTCCCTGATACTGAATTCGTCAGGCTGCAAGCAATTTAGCTACAAAGAGCTAAACAAAGCAACTCGTGGATTCTCTTCAGGTTTCTGATAAATTTTGATTTTTCTTAAAAAGGGTATTTGTCTGATCAAGTTTTTGATTTAAACTTTGTTTTATTGATCAGAAAACTTGATCGGCCAGGGAGGTTGTAGTAATGTGTATAAAGGATTACTCTCTGGTGGCAAGCTAATTGCGGTGAAGGTACTAAAGCAATACAAGGAAGCTTTGAAAGACTTCTCTTTGGAAGTTGAAATAATGTCCTTGCTAAAACACAAGCACATTACTCATCTAATTGGAGCTTGTATTGAAGATCACTATCTCATTCTGGTGTATGACTTCTTGCCCAGAGGGAGCTTGGAGGAACTTCTACAAGGTAAGTACCTTCTCATTAGGCATGTTTAACTGTGATTTAGATTTGTGCTCATATATTTGAGTTCATAGAACTTAGACCTTGACTCGGTTTGACCAATTGATATTTATTACTATTTATCTCATTAGTTTGCTGTGATGATGGAAATTTAAGTCTCACCCAAACTTAAAATCAAGTAGTTAAATCCGAGTTGATTAGGTTTGAATCAAATTCAAACATGAAATTACTCCAATCATATTCAAACTAGTTTTAACATGAGGTCGTTGTTTAATAATTAGATTTAATCACAATAACTTTTTTCAATCACTCGAAATAATTGAGTCTCGATTCAGGTTCAGCAAGACTTTGACCTAATCCGATGTTAACCCTAGTATGTTCCTTAACATTTTGAGATCATAGTGTTTATTGTTGTGGCACAGGTAACAGATACAAATCCTTGTTGCCATGGAAAGTGAGGTACAATGTGGCCCTTGCAATTGCGGAGGCTCTAAATTACTTGCACAGCCAGTGTTCTCCACCTGTTATTCACAGAGATGTAAAATCTGCCAACATTCTTCTGTCTCATGACTTTCAACCACAGGTATTACAATTAGACTCGGCAGAGGTTCAACAATTATAAAAAAAAAGACATTTTATGAAAAATAAGGTTGTTTTTTATTTATAATTTTAAATGATAAAAATTAGGATAGATTGAGCTGTGTCGGGCTTAGACTGTGTCGGGCTTTGACTGTCTCGGGCCCGACAAAAACTGTCTCGTCCATTGTCATCCCTAACTATAATAACTAATACACTCTTAGTTTGCAGATTAAGCATTCCTTAAGTCAATGTAAAGGGTGGCTTTCAGTTTTAGAGATCTCTATTTTTTAAATCATAATCATTATAAGTATTTAGTCAAATTGGAATTCTCTTTTTTAATTCACGACCTGTCATGTCTCACGTATGACTTGCTTCAGAAACAAGTATATAATTTGGTATATTTCGTCAATTTCTTTTTATATTTTCCATATCAATACCAAACTTCTTCATTTCTAACATAAAATTGAGGACACGGCAAACTTAAAATATAGGAGACATTGACACATATTATTTTTATTTTTGACATACAAAGCATCTTGATTTTAAGAAAACTAATTATTTGTAGTACTCAGATAGTTTTAAAAAAATATATTCATTACACTGAACTTTACAAATTAAGGGTAAGATTACGTACTACTGGACTTCTTCAAACCCTACTTGTTAGCATGAATTCAACTGGATGTAATTATACTGGAATTTTTGTGATTTTGATTTTTTATTTCAATTTATCATTTAATTTCTTGTAATATTATTTATCTATTATATAAATCGTTTAATTTTATTCCGAAATTTTTTTGTTTGTTCATAAATTTAAAATATGATTAAGTTTTAACTTAAAATTTTAATATTACATGATTTTAGGTAAAAAAATAAAGGAAAAAGAAAGTCAAATCACAATGTATTTAATCCTTTTCAATTTTAAAATTAAAGCTAAAAAACTTTAAGAAATAGTAATATTAAGTTCTTATCCCTATAATTTAAAAATTACTAATTTCTATGTCTACAGCTCTCAGACTTTGGACTGGCTATATGGGGACTTGAAGATTCAACCTATATGATGCAGGACGACGTCGTTGGCACATTTGGGTATTTAGCTCCAGAATACTTGATGCATGGAAGGGTGAGTGACAAGATTGATGTCTATGCCTTTGGTGTGATTCTCCTTGAACTGTTAACTGGAAAGAAGCCAATCAATCCTCAAAAAGGACAGCAAAGTTTAGTCAAATGGGTAAGAATCATACCCTATTTACATTGGTAATTTGTAACATAATAGGTCAGATCAAAACTTAATTGCACTTATGGATTAAATTTTGAATCTAGGTGTTAAAGTATACGACTAAACATGAAAATGTTAAAGGATTTATAAATGGTAAGGGTCAACTATCCAAATAACTAGTTCTAGTTATTTTAAAAATAGTTGACCTAAGCTCAATTATTGTTAGTGGACTTTACACGCTGCTTATATTAAAAAATTTAATATGGTATCAGAGCAAGTTTAGTCCAGATTCTTAATTTCTATATTGTCCGTCTAGACGTCTAGTCCTAGCGGCCCGGTTTGATTACCACTGCGTTTATTTCAAGTAACAATTGAATGTCCAGTCTCAGTTGCACTTGAGGAGAAGTGTTAGAGTATCTCATATTAACTAACATAAAAATGTTAAAGGAATGTTAAAGGGTTTATAAGCGGTAAAGGTTAACTATCTAAATAACTAGTTCTAGTTATTTTGACAATAGTTGACCTAAGCCTAATTATTATTAGTGGACTTTACACTCTATCTATGTTAAAAAAATCTAATACTAGGTTCGAAGTCTAATCGATTTAAAAATCGAGTCTGAGTTCTAAATATTAACCTAATTTTTTTATAAATTTATTTGACATGATTGATTTAAATATCTCATATTTAAATCGAGTTAGAAGATTAACTAATTAAAAAAAATTTCCGTTAACTTAAATTGGGGTCCGAGTCGAAAATGTCGGTCGGTCTTAATTCTTGTCAAACTACTCTGATATAATTTTGCTTGGATTAATAATTATGTCTTTCTTAAGAATTTCAGGCAACGCCATTATTAGAGAAGGGGAATCTAAAGGCATTGTTGGATCCAAAACTAGACAAGGACTTTAATATCGTTCAAACGCACAAAATGGTCCTTGCAGCCACTCTCTGCACCAGACAGTCCGCTAGATTACGACCCAAAATGAGCCAGGTACAACATATCTCGTCTTATTTTTTGTCCTAATCATTATTATTTTATTAATTTAAAATAATTATCAAATAAAATTATTTTTTATTAAAATTTTCAAATATTTCTGTCCACATCTTAACGAAAACAGAATAAAGAAAAAGTTAGAAGTAATTTCACTTTTATTTTTATTTTTTATTTTGTTCCTCTTTTAAATAAAAATAAAAACATTTTTAGTAGTTAATGTTAACGTAATTATATTTTTACTATTGATAACAATTACATATTAGATAAATTTTAAATATAAAATAGTTTTAATCTCTAATATGATATATATTAATAAATTATCAAATAAAAATTATTTTATTATTAAAATAATTAATTTTAAAAATAATACTTATTTAATATTATATTTATGTTAAATATATTTTAATTATTAAATCAAATTTTATTTAAAATTTATGTTTCTTAAAGATGTTTTATTTAAGTATATTTATTATTAATTATTTAATTAAATTTTTAATAATTTTTAATTAAATATTAAATTATATTATTCATAATATTTATTAATAATTATAATTATATAATGTATATTTAGTTGATAGTAAATTAGATTATGAAAAACAAAAATAGAAAATAAAAATACTTCTTGTGAAGAAATTAAAATTAAAAATTCGATTGTTTTTGTCTCTGTACTAATTAGGGTAAGGTTGCGTACTACTAAACATTTTCATATCTCACGCCTAAGTTAAATTTATATTGGGTAGATAGTAAATATTTTGTATTAAATTTAAAATGTAAATATAAATTATAATTATAATTATAAACTTTTTAGTGATTTTCTCTGGTTCAGGTAATAAAGCTGTTGGGTGGGAATAGAGACGGGGAGGACTGGATAGTATCGTATTTTAACGATTTGAAACAGTCGAATAAGGAGGTGGCCGATACTTTTTTGCCGGAATTTGCTCGGAAGCCAAGTCCTAACGTTGTGTCTTTGGATTTGGACGATGACGCCGGGATACAGTGTAGCGTCCAAACTACGTCAGTACATAGTTTAGCGAGTCAGAACCGGTTGAAGTTGAAGGACTACTTACTGGAACCGCAAGATTAGAAATACAAAGTCCCTTTTTGTCCAGTCTTGTGACTATAGCAATTAATAAAGGGATAACAATTATAAAAGTTATAATTTTTACATTTTCATTTAAGTATTTAATTTTTCAAATTTTAATTAATTTTAAAATTTTAAATTAATAACCCAATTTAACATTTTGTTTGTATCATATTTATTGATAAGATTGATATAATATTTATTGATAAGATTGATATAATAAGTAATAATTAATATTTAAAAGAGTGATGTAACATTTTCTTATTCACACGGGCCCTGTTCAGCAATTAGCGAATTAATATAGTTGATTTGACCAGCGGATAATATCGGTTGTTTATTTAAAAATATTTGGTAAAATTATTTGTTTAATATTAATTATTTATGTGTAAAATGACTTATAAGAACATGACGTTAGAAAAGGATTTATAGGTACATCAATATTATATCTTAGTCTTTTTTAGTTTTTTAAGTACTTTCATAAGAATTTAGACAAAGTAAAAGAAGTCAACACCATCATTTAAAACAAAGGTTTATAATAATCTAAGAACGACGTCTAATTACCATTAAGTTATAAGCAATATTATTACGAATAGTTGTCATCTCTCGAGTTCTTAGTTCTTCAATATTTTTTTGTGTAGAGTTAACTTCAACATCTTCAAACACATCTAGAGGTATAAATTCATAATCTTAATTGATGATGTTAACCTCATTGATTGATATACTACTAATCTCACGATTTTAGGTAGTAGCTGCTAATAAAGTTAATTTTGTAAGTGCTATTAAAATAATGAAATTTATCAAAATATGATAAACTTATCTCTATCTCTATTTTGTCTTTATCTCTATATTTGTCTAACTTTCTATCTTTTTAATAATTTGTAATAACTTTTGTACATAATTACCTTTTTAACAAATCAAGTTCAATCGGTTAATTCAATTTATTGATTACTAAATATGATTATTGACTTTTTTGAAGCGGTCAAATAACTAAATGGATCTTATTTTGTCAAAAAAAAAATGTTCTGGTCGTAATTTTTACTATCACGTAAGTCATTGCAATTAGAATATATAATTGTTTCCCTAAAAAAAAAAAAGAATATATAATTGTTAACGTGTTTATCCCAAGACCATATGTTGACAAGATCTCAAAGCTACTTGACACTTGAATTAGTCTTCACACACTTTATTTAATAGATATAATATTTTGAATTGAAGTATTTAAAATTTTAAAATTAAACACTCAATTGAATATCAACTAAAATACGAAGTTTTGTATCTTATTTTTTATTAAATATTGCAAATGGTAGGAGTATTAAAAAATTATATTCTAAAGTTAAGATTATAATTTTTTAAATTTAAATTATTATTAATCAAACTTGAAAAATTTTAAATTATATTAAATAGAATCTCTATTAATAGAAAAATTGATCGTAACGATAAGAGTCTTCGTTATAAGTTTTAACCTTTTCTTTCGAGAAGTAATTAAATTTAAATTGTTTGTTCCGAATTTAATTTAAATAATTGAATCATTTTAATTTTAATTTTAATTTTAATTCAAAATTTAAATATAAATAATATTCTTTTGAGCGATTATATAAACCAAGTCGAGTCTGGTTTGTCGATGTGTACGTATGAATTGTTGACACGTGTCAAAGTATTGGTTCATGTAAACCAAGCCGAGTCTGGTTTGTCGATGTGTACGCAGGAATTGTTGACACGTGTCGAATCTTAGTTCAATTTGCCGGATATTTACCACGTGACTGCCTTAAACCCTGCTCAGCAGCAACCTCAAAACCCTAGTCAAGTCCAAGTGCGAGCATAAACGCGCGATTTTCCGTTTTACAAACGTCCGTTGAGAGAAAGGTATTCGATTTGGTGACCATGAGAAGGGTGCAACGCTTCACTACTCTCCGCCGAGCAATTGCGGGCGGCAACTACGCCGCCACATCCACCATTGCCGCGGGCCAGCTTGGTCGAGCATCGACGATGGGCGGGTTTCCAGCTTCTAATTGTCAGAAGGTGAGAAATGTTTTTAGAGTATCAAGGCCCTCCGTCGCGCGCGATGTCTTTACCGGCACCATGTTGTTCTCTGTCGCGTCGTCGTCTCTCGAGCAAGAGGCGCATGCGAAGGAGTTGCCGCCCGCCGGGAGTTTCCTCCCTAAGGACGTTGTTCTGTACCAGTACGAGGCTTGCCCTTTCTGCAATAAAGTTAAAGGTAAAATTTTCAATCTCTTCTTGACTTGTTTTATTTCAGAAGAAATTGGAATTGATTTCACTTTGATTTTGGTTTCCCTTTTGCATTTGCTTTAAGCTTATTAATGTTCGAGAACAAATGGGAAGTATTATCAGTGGATTGCTAGGTACTAGGTATTGTGAGGTTCAACGTTTAAAAGATAAGTTTGCTTTGATTTGCAAGGAGTGTGCTTAGAGACTTTGATTTTTGAAAAGTTAGATTTTGGGCTCTTGAGTATTAAAATCTTCCTTGTGTGTGAAATGTAGTATCTTAACCATTTCAGCTCTATACTGGGAACGAGGCTTAATGCTTAAATTATTGCTCTAATGGGATACATAAAACTACATTGGAGGTTTATTGTTGAGGCAAAACATAATGGAGTGAATCTAAGTGAAACAGAGTGGCCTGGAGTGGTACAGATATGAAGCTAATCGGAATGGCATCTTACGAGTTTCGGAGGATTCGTTTAGTTGTTTGCGTACAAGTAAATGTAGTAGTCTCAGAGGGTGTCTTGTTTGAAGTTCCTTGAATGTTGTACTAATTCTTATTCTTTTCTTGGCACTTAGCTTTCTTGGATTATTATAACATACCATACAAAGTTGTGGAAGTCAACCCCATTAGCAAAAAGGAGATTAAGTGGTCAGAGTACAAGAAGGTGCCTATATTAACAGTTGATGGAGAACAGATGGTTGATTCCTCAGGTTTTTACTTTTCCTTTTTGGCATATGTCTCTATGTTTTGATGGTTAGACTTGGGTCTTATTACATATATATCTAAAGCCAAAATTTAACATTCACTTCTAGGAACGTTATTCTGATTGAGTTCTTATATTATACAGAAATAATTGATAGTTTGCTTCGGAAGACCAATCCAGATTATGCTATTGCAGATAGTGATGAAGAAGCCAAGTGGCGTGGGTATGATTGCACTTTTTATCATCTCAATCACTTTTTGTCATCTATTAGGCATTTTGGTTTCTTTGAAATCATCACAGTGTTCATCTAAGATAATACTTTCCAGTGTATAAAAGTTAATATCATGCAAAAGCTTGCTTGTGTTCCCCGTCTATCTTGTTTACTTATGTTAGTTTTCATCTAATACTTGTGTGGGGCTACTATTCTTCCAGTTATTACCACAACTTTTGCTTTAGTTGGTAGACCATCAACTGATTTAGAACCATGTCGAAGCAGGTGGGTGGATAATCACTTGGTTCATGTTCTATCACCAAACATTTATCGAACTGCTTCTGAGGCGCTTGAATCGTTTGACTATATCACCACTCATGGTAAGATGCTGGTCTATATTATTGCACATATTCTGTTGAATTTGTATTCAGATATAATGTTTCGTGTAGAAGAAGACTACATTACTTATGTGCTCTGTTTATTTTTTTCTTCATAATTGCCTTCTTTATTATGCTCTGTAGCTTTAAACTCTTCTACTGTAATGCTACACATTGAATTGGCTAACTGTCTTATGCAGGCAATTTCAGTTTTACAGAAAGGCTTGTGTCAAAGTATGCTGGGGCTGCAGCCATGTACTTTGTCTCAAAAAAACTGAAAAAGAAACATAACATCACTGATGAACGAGCTGCCTTGTATGATGCTGCAGAAACTTGGGTGGACGCTCTGAAAGGTCGCAAATTTCTCGGTTAGTGTCTCTTCTTGGTTAAAATAGCTGTTGGGACTAGGGAAGTTTAGAAGAACTAAGAATTTTGGATGAACCTCTGCATGATAGGTGGCACTAATCCTAATTTAGCCGATCTTGCTGTTTTCGGCGTACTGAGGCCCATTCGCTACCTGAAGTCCGGCCAAGATATGGTGGAGCATACGCGAATTGGTGAGTGGTATTCTCTTATGGAAAGCGCAGTAGGGAAGTCTTCTCGAGTCACTGCCTAAGATAATCAGTGGTGTTTTTCTTTGTCAATATTGGCTTATAAAGGTCAAAGCCATTTAATCAGATTATCTGCGGAGATATTGTAAATGGTTTGAAAGAAAAAATGTAATAAATAAGCCAGTAGGCCTTGAAGATAATGACAAGTTTACGCCAATAAATTGAAAGTTCCAATGACTTACAATTTCATGTTGTCTGATCTGAAGTACTTTATACGGTAGAAGTTAATTGCAGGATCAGGAGTGTTCACATTCCTGTGTAGTTTGAGATAAATGACGAGAGTTGGATTCCCTTCGTTGAAGGGGGTCCTACGTTGGGTGAAGTTGAAGCATCATGTCATTATCGATAGTTGTAGTCATAAGTCCATGAAGGGTTGGTAATAGTCCGGTCGGGTCTGGCCATAGGACTTGGAATTTTTTCTTGAACAGGTTCCTATGGATAAAAATGTCATCGATTTAGCATTTTGGTCGAATTAATCCGAGTCGGATCGGTTTAAACCAATTTGAAACTCAATTAATCTAGTCTTGTGCGCATTAATAAGAGTTAGATTGGATTGAGTCAACTAAACACGTACTGTGACAATTAGCAATAGTAGCAGGCTTAGAGCATCCTCCATGGTACATAGGTATTGTATAGTTCGATTAAATGCCTGCCAATTAGGCTATTAAAATCCTGATTCCTAAGGTATGGTTGTGCACATTAAATGCCTCTAAGGTCGTCAGGATTCTTTCAGGACCTGACAACTACCCAACCATATCCAACTGAGTCTTAAAGCCGAGTGTACTGCGAAATTAGAAGTAAAAGAGCAACGGAAACCCTCGTTGGCAGTTTCACATTAACACATCTCCGTACGTTTGTAACACAAAAAGGAAAATCCTTCTGGCTACGGGCTCTGTCTAGGCTTGGTAATTGTAGTCTAATTATTCAATTTCTTTTGATTATTTTAATTTGCAAGTTTAAAATTTAAATAAAAATATTGTTTTTATAAAATTAAACAAAAATAATATTTCGTTTAGATTGAATTTTAATCGTTTATTTTTAATAAGGTCGGACGAGATCCTAATTTACAAACATTTTGAATTTAAATTAGTTTAATTACATTAATTTTAATTAATTATGAGTTAAATTAATTAAGATAAATTTAAACTAAATTATTAGTAAGTATGAGAATAAAGGAACGGGTAAGGAATGAAAAGTTTATAATAATTAAATGAACGATGTTTTTATATCCCCTTTTGGAGCAATATTTCATACCCCAAATATAATGAGATGGAATCATATTCAAGGGAAGGTTGGTTTACACGAAAGAATGGTAATAAAAATGAGAATGAATATAGTAAGGAATGAGAATGAATATAATCATTATAATGATTATGGCTGATTAAGAAGAGTGAATAATTAATATTACTATTGATAGTAGTTGGTTAAAAATATTGAGAAATAAAAATTTGTTATATGTTAATTAATTATATTTTACTCAATTACATTGTAATTAACTAATTAATTATATTTTAATCAACTAATTATATTTTAACTAATTTCATTTTATCTTTTAATTAATTATATTTAATTTAAAATTTAAAAAATATTAGTATTTGCGGGAATCAAAACCATTCCTCTCACACATGAACTTATGGACTATTACTTAAAACTGGGGTATGAAAAACTATTCAATCAACCATAATAAATAATCAATAATTACCATTGATTCATTTCCCAGTGATTTATTCTCATACCCCAAAACCAAGCATCTCCTCATTTCCATTCTTCACTATATATATTATAATTCCTATTACTAACGACGGAAGCACATGGGGCCCAGCGGTGTACTGAGCCCCCAAGATTATTAAATATTATTTATTTATATATATATATAATAGCACGGAATTATTTAAGGATTAGTAATGCACTGGGCCCCCCAAAATTTAAAAAAATTAAATATTTAAACGCTCTTATCTTAAATTTCTAGCTCCGTCACTGCCTATTACCATTCCTTAGAACCTACATCTCTTCGTAATTTTTATTGGGTGTTATTATTATTTATCTACTAAGAGGTCAGTAATTTATTAGTGTAATTAATTAATTTTTTAACAAATTACTTTAAATAAATTGTTATGCTTTTACTATTAAATTTATTACACGACATAATTTATATAATTATTTTAATCTTTAAATATTATTAAAATATTTTAATTTTTTTAAAATAATAAACTTTTTTTAAAAATCATAAATGGCGAGGGTAACTGTTGTCGTGCTTGGCCTAGAAATTAGATAAAGGTCAAGGAGTCCACACCCCGCCGCGTGACACCCACATGGAGATTATCCGGTGGAACACATATTAAGGAAAACTCAATCTGCATTGAAATTGTCTTCTTTCGGTATTTACAGTTTCATACTGATTACGGCATATCAACATATAAACTGAGTAAATAATAATTGATCTTTTTGCTTAATTTTCTTCATTTTAATTTTTAATATTTTAAAATATTACTATCATATGTTATACTTATCACAATAGATCTTTTTAATATGATATTTTTACAATTTAACTATATATAAATTTTATTATATTTATATTTATTTATAACTCTAACTTATATAATTTTAAAAATTAATCACGTGTAAAAGTTGCCCCTTTATTGTCATAAAATCATAAATTCGAATCATAAAAATAACCCTCTTATAAAATTGAATTCTAAAATATAATAAAATACGTTATTTAATAAATTAAATAATATCTATATTTAAGTAAAAAAATTAATGAAACATAAAAATTAAAATGAGGGGAAGAAATTAACGGATATATTTTAAACTAATTTTTAACTGTTTAACTAACTTACTTGTGTACAGAAGGAAGAGGGTATGTTAATTGATAAGTCTCTTTCTGGCTTTTCCAATGACCAACCTGACAAATTTGGCAATCCCTCTCAATCGATAACCTCTGACTCTGTCAAGTCCTGTTGCGAGTGAATTTCTCTATTAACACCCACCACCCAGTGGAGTACACAGACCCCATGAATATTAATGTTATTGTCACAAAATCTGCATGTCCATCGTCGTTTAGTTCCCTTTTTACGTGGGGTAAGATTTCCTGTTAATGATAGTCACAGTCTGATTCAATCTCTGCCTCTGTGTGTGTGTGTGTGTGTTTGTGTGTCCATGTCCGTCCCTGTTCGGTTCTCTAGCTTTTTTTCAATGAAGTTGATTTAATTATCTCACAGAAACAGACAATTTCTCTGTTCTTTTGCCTATATATAGCATCAGCATCCAACAGTTTCTTACATAATGGTTGTGTCTCTTTAGGTTCTGTCGTAAAGAGGGAGCTATTTAGAGAGAGAATAAGGGTCACGCATCTATGGTGATGTAACAAGAAACGTTAACCCCACAACCCCATTTCATGGTTTCTGATTTTAGTCAGGTCAGGATATGAATTATGTGAAGAGAAGAAAGGTGGTACGTTTTGGTGTTTGTTATTTGCTTTTCTGATCTTCTGGTACTAGTAATAATGGCTGTTCAAGCACAGTTGTATCCAGAAAATCTCGGTCTCCCCACCAACATGTCTGGCCTACAGGATTGGAGTGGTTATAATCCTGTTTATGGGAATGGAGGAGTTGATGTTTGTTCCAGTTTCCAATACCCTCAACAACAAGAGCAAAATCTCCTCCTTTCACAAGAAAACTTTGGGTTGGACAGTAATATAGGCGTGGGTTCATCTTCTTCAACAACAACTTGTGATAGTTTCATTGCCATGGTCCTTTCTCAATCTCTGGATGCTCATTTCAGGATGCAGAGAGATGAGCTCGATTCGATTCTTCAGTTACAGGTGAAAAACAAAAACCAAAAAAATCAGAACTTTTTGTGTTTGCTTTCTCATAGTTGTTTCATTTATAGAGATATATTCATTTTGCTGCAGAATGAGAGACTTCGTTATGCGTTGCAAGAGCAAAGGAAATCCCAAGTTGAAGCTCTACTGAAGTTCGCAGAATCAAAGGCCTCAACTCTGTTAAGACAAAAAGAAGAGCACTTGGCTGAAGCTAGAAGGAAGACATTGGAGCTAGAGGCTCGGTTGAGGAAAGCACAAATGGAGAACGAAACATGGGAGAGAGTGGCCAGAACAAACGAGTCTATGGTCGTGGAACTGAACAACACCCTCGAACAACTCAGGGAAAGGGTGTTCATGGTCAGTGATCGAGGCCAATCTCAAGATGCAGAATCTTGTGGTTCGTGTGAAAAACAACAAGAAGAGGACGGTACTACTACCCACAAAAAGATTTTCTCCTGCAAAAGTTGCAATTCTAGGAGACCATGCGTGATCTTTCTACCTTGTAGACATCTATGCTCGTGCAAATCATGTGAAGCTTTTCTGGGTTCCTGTCCAATCTGTAAATCTGTAAAAGAGGCAAGCATGGAGGTGTTTTGGTTCTAGCAAGCAGAGCAAAAAAACAACAGAATTTTCTTTGTTAAAGTGCCATTATAGACTTCTGTTTCTTCTTTTGGCTTGTTCTGGGGTCTCTCTGTGACCAGATGCCTTTTTCCTTGGTACTTACTGCTACAACCCATAACGTAACAATCCAAAACGATGGTTTGGTAAGAATCTTCAGCTTGTTTTATCTTTTCGAGGGTAATTATATTTTACCTGATATAGATTAGCAAAGAACAGTTCATGAACTAATTCTTTTTACGTGGATGGATGGTTTGATTTGGTTCTTTTTGCCTCACACAAGAAACGTAGCAGTAGAGTACCTTTAGCCGTAACTGTGCTATACTTTAACTGACACAAAAAAGATATCGAAAGCGAAGTTTGACATGAACCAAGAACCATAAAACAATTGAACTATCACCGCCGCTTGCGTTCTTTTGCCACTACTCTGCTCACTCCAATGAATTAATCTATTAATTGCATTGAACAGTAACTAGCACTAGCAGAATTTTCTCGGAGCATTAATGAGTGCTTCTGATCCTCTCGAAGTTCTAACAGTTTAGCACGTTATAAAGGGTAGGAGGAAAGATCTTCCTTTCTTTTTCTTTTTCTTTTTTAAAACTCTGGTGCTTGGGAATCTGCAAATGGAAGTGGGTTCCTTCAATTATTATTTTTTCTTGCTCTGTTCTCGTATTGACCTGCTTTTTCCGGGAATCCAAACACAGACGGACGGACCAAAAAGTTTTGACACCACGCTTAGACAATTCAGTACACCCTACTGGTTATTTGTGATTAGTTGTGGTCCTACTTTAGGTTCTGACGCAGCTACAGGTTATTGGGATGAGAGTGGAGACTCCATGAAAGTGGAACCCAGTTTTTGGCTTGTGGACCTATTTATAGTGTTTGTGGGTGGCTAAAACAGAGTAAGGTAAGCAAGCATATGCTCGCCTACCTCACCTCGTTTTTAATAGGCCTTGTTGGACCATCGAGCTTTAGTTGTTCTGTCAAACCTCGTTCTAGTGAGTCCTTCCACTATTCTTAGTGGCGGCCAAGACAACCCACCCATACTAATCTCTAGATTACGACTTAGCAATTGAATTTTGAGAGTCAACAATTCCAACGCTCACTATACTGTTCATATGCAAGATTTTGAAAAGTTAAATAGTTCGCAGCGTTATAAAGTGCAGCCAAGATCTTCTGTCAAGTGTTTATGGTGTCTTATTGTGTTCAGTGAATCTCGGTCATTTATTTATGCGGGTCTCATATAAATAAATGTAAGACCCGCATAAATAAATGACTGAGATTCACTTGATACAATAAGACACCATCAAATTGGACAGAAGAATTGGACTCTATAAAGTGAAGGCGAGACCTTCGAATTGCTTTCATGTATGCATCTATTTTCAACTTAAGGTTAGAGTTTTGCTTCTCGTAAGGGACCTATCCAGCTTGAGTAGGGATTAATCTGGGAGTGAATAGTTTAAAGATGTCTTCCCATAATTGAGACCCTTTTAAGACGCCTTGTGGAAAAAAAAAGTCAAAAGTGCATAATCACCTCAAAACTTGTTCATTAATAATATTTTAAATATAAGACCAAAAAATTAAATTTTAAGAGAAGAAATTGAAGGTTTAAAGATTTAAATTGTTATGGAATTAATCTATAATGAATATTAAACAAAAATCAACTAGTATATTCTAATGTATAAAAATTAATTAGCTTATAAATACTAATAAGTTAATTAATAAATCAGATAATTTTTAATAATAAAGGTAATTGAAATAAATTAAATCAAAAAATAATTAATTTAAATTTTTAAAATTAAATCGATCAAATCAAATTTAAATATTGTTTATTAGGAGTCAACCAATTTAAAGCTCTCAAGCTAGTTTTGGATAGATACTATTTCATATCAGTTAGCCTAATTTTTTGAATAAGTACTAATCTTTCTTCAACTTATTAATTAATTAATCAATATTATTATTATTATTATTACTACTACTAATGATAGTGATATTACCATTATTATTATTATTTTTCATAATAATTATTATTACGATTTTCCTACATATTATTATTAATATTATTAGTTTTCTTAGTATTATTTTCCTACTTATTATTATTTTTACAATTTTTTTGTTTTTTTGTTTTTTCATCGATATGACTATCATGATCATTATTATTATATTTTTGTAATTTATTTTTATTTTTATTTATTTATTTTAATTTATATTATATATATATATTTGTTCTTTTTTCTTATGGATTATTCATAAATAATCTTTTTATTAGTTAGGGGTAAAAGTCCTCAAATCCCTCATCCAACGAAATTTTATTGGATCGTGGTCGTCATTATCGTACTATTTCATAGTATTACTTAAATAGAATTTATAACCAAAATTTAACTTGTCACTTAACTATTTAATTTACTCGAATCACATAATTTATTAGTTATTACGTGAATTTCACCACTTATTTAATATGTATTTGAAAAGCATCCATCATAGGCTTTAAAGGTACACGAATGTTAGTTCTTACTATTAGATGAAATGAAAGGTGATGTAGTGAAAAGAATGGACAATGCTTTAATGGGGAGATTCTTAAAATTGTTACACACTTAGTATGAATCTCGGGAGTATGAAAAAGTTTAGTGATAAGCAGCCTTGCATAATTAACGATAAAAGTTATTATTATTTTAATTGTTAATAGCTTTTTTCATGTTAAAGTTAGAATATGGCATAAGAATCAATTCCACAACTTCTATTCCTTAGCTTTTCAAGCATATAAAAAGAGAGTAGGACATACTGATATAATAATTAGTGGCTGGATGCTAAATGGGTCGAGTTGACATACTTATAAAATGTGTAGTATTTAACCTCATGGGTGTGGTTGAGTAACAGGGACTCATTCATCCTTAACCAAAGGTTAGGGGTTCGATCTTTGACTTTGGGTATGAAGCAACCTTAAATCTTTGGCCAAGCTGTCCCACCTTGTGAGGTGTCTCTGGTCTAAGACCAAAAAAAAAAAGTGTAGTATTTATGACACTCTAATTTATGTTTTGATTTTTCTTACTTATGATATATCAAATATGTAAAGTCTATTTTAAGAAGAAACTCACTCCCTTAAAACAAAGGTCTGAATTCATCGTAGCCAAGAAGACAAGGATATGTTTGTTTTCTTTCTTTTTTGTTTTTTTATTCTTGTTTTAAAATTTGGTAAAAATTGTATTTATTTGAGTTTTAACTTTTAAGTTTCTATTTTTGGCATTAATTTCTTTTGATTTTCAAAATATATGAAAAGCATAAAAAATAGTTTTTGTTTTTTCATAATCTAAATTACTATCAACTAGATATATATTATTTAATATATTAATTATTAATATTAATTATGAATAATTTAATTTACTATTTTATATATTTTTTTAATTAAATAGATTTAATTTAATAATTGTTAATGAATATAATTACATTTAAAATATCTTCAAAATATATAAATTTCAAATAAAAATTTTGATTTAATGATTAAAATATATTTAAAATAAATAATAATTTATACATAAATTTGATTTTAAAATTATTTATTTGAATAAAAATAATATTATTTGTTGATAATTATATAAGAAATTAACTAAAAACTAAAAGTTAAGTGGATGTTTGTTTCTATTTTTATTTTTAGTTTTCTTTTTTGTTTTCAAATTTAATAAAAAATTGTTTGTTTGAGTTTTTAGTTTCTATTTTTTGTTTTGGTTCCTTCCAGTTTTTAAAATTATGAAAACCGTAAAAAATGGTATTTATTTCCTGTTTCTATTTTTTCTCATAATCTGATTTACTGTCATTTAATTATTTAAATTTTAATAAAATTTATAAATAATCTAATTCAACATTATATATTTAATAAATTATCAATAAAATTTAAAAACTATGAATAATTTAATTTAATTTAATTTTATAATTAAATTAATATGTAATTAAATGTTAATAACTATTAATAAATATAATTAAATTTAAAATATATAAATATTCAAATAAAATTTGATTTAATAATTAAAATA
>JANKOE010000006.1:1076668-1095350 GCA_026284465.1 Erythroxylum citrifolium | reverse complement strand
CACCGTTCGCCTAGCGTTAGTTTGAAACTCTTCCGTCGGAATCACAAAATCAATGTCCTCCTTCTCTCGGATAGAGAAGTTCTGAAGCTCCTGATCCATGCTACCGAAACACAAATCACAAAAAAATCAATCCAAAAGTTTCATAAAAAGCAAACATGCACGAAAATCGGCAGACTAAGACTTGCACTCTAGAGAGAAAAAGAGGCAGACAATTTGTAATTAATTATATATCTATATAATCATATGTTTCAATGGAAAATTATTATTAAATTCAAATTAATTAATTAAACTTAAACATTTTTAAATTTGCATTTTTTGAACATATTATTTTAGAGATTTTTAGCCTGAACGTATTATTACATAGAGATAAACTATTTTACCGAATGCAAACCCTGTCTATCCTTCGTAAGATGTATTTTACCTCATTTAATGTTACTTTTATCCCTTTAATTATTAAAAACTTAGGGCCGGTTCAGGCTAAATGCCCCCCATGACCCTCCGAGCCGAACCACGGGCCAGGCCCGGGCGGACTATTGATCTCAAGTACGCGCCAACTTTTCTCAGTATCGAATTCTCGTGGGAATACACCTGGCGTTGGAAAAAGCACTGCTTAAAATTCTGCGGCATGCCAATCAATGGTGAAGCAACTTATTCCTCCCTGTTGGGCGGTGCAGACAATCATTCATCCCCCCTCCTTCTTCTCCTTCGTCTTCTCAAGCCCTAAAAAGAAACCTCAAGCTTTCCCTCTCTCTCTCTCTCAATCTCTCAGTGATGTACCAAGGAGATTACACCTACTACCAACACCCTCACCTGCAAAACAGTAACCCTAACAACCCTAATCCGATTGATCCCCACCAAAGCTCATACGCATCAGCGCCACCGTTCGCAGCCAGTTACGGCGGCTACGATTCCTCCGCTTATACCCCGAATTGCCCTCCTTTCTCACAAGCCCTCGATTCCGTTCCTTCTCCTCCGTCGGCACCATCTTATACTCCTCAGACAATAACACCCAACAATCAACAACCGATACCACAATCACAGCCAGGTTTTCCACCCTATGATCCGCATGTGCCCTATCAGCAATCTTTTTACCCTCCGTACGATCAGCATCATACGGCTCCCAATTACGGGCCTCCACCGCCTACGTCCACCTCAATCTTATCCAATCCTGGTCCGAGCGCAAACCCAACATACTCGTCTGTGTACGATGCACCGTACAATATAACAGGATCAACTGTCCCACCTGTCTACGATAACCACCCTTACGAGACAGGTGGGTATTTGGAAGAAAAGTTCGGGAGCTTTGGTCAGACCAGGTTCGACAAGCGACCCGAGAGCCGATTCGATTTGGATCTTGACGATGGGTACGGAGATGGCGTTTATGCGTATGATGGCGGGAAAGTGGAGCCTTATGGAGCGAGAGGGACCGCGCCAAAATCGTCGACGTGGTCTGGCTTTGATGACTATGGGAGAGCGATTAGCTTCCCTTCTACCACGGACTCTTCTGTAAATTCAGGTTCGGGGTCGCCTAAGGTTGTTAGAGCTGTGCCTAAAGCAGAGACTCAACAGGACGTTAAAAGCGCGGTCCAGAAGTTTAGAGTAAAGTTGTTAGCTGAAAGTGCGGGACAGACTACCATCGACGTTCTTTGCCAGGTAATGCGGTTTATGTTCATGATTTGCATGTTTACTGTGTTGGTGATAGTATTTAGTAGTTAGAATTACTGCTGCTTTCAAGTTCTGTCATGGATTCCCGTTTTTGGTTTATAGTTACAGTTTTCCTGACATGGGTAGTGATTTAAATCTCGTTTCTTTGTGTAGATTGGATTGGATGGAATCCGTATGCTTGATCCTAGTACTGGGCGGACTTTGAGAATATATACTCTTGAAAATATCACGAGATGTGAAGTAAGTTTGTTGAATCTTTGGATTTCTTAGCTTGTTTGGGAGCCTTCGTTAGGTCTAACTTTTGGGGTGATATTGGTGTCAATATTTTTTAATTTGTAGATTGTCGATGCATCTATTTTGGCATTTTGGTCTAAGAGTTCTGTGGATATTGAACCGAGGCGTATCAGATTGCAATCAAACAGTTATACAACAACTACCCTTCTCGACACTGTGACAGCAGCTACTGTGCAGGTTTTCAGCCTAGACACCTAATGTTCTTCATGTTTTCGTATTATGCAGTTGCCATAATTTTACTTAGTGATTCAATCTTTTTAGTTATGTCAAAATGGTTAGTGCCCAAAAACAAAGATTGGCATTAGCATTGGGCATATGTGTGATATTTTGAGTATGCCTACGAGGTAGAACGTGGCGCCAGAAATTATGAAACTGGAACTAAAATGTTTGTGTGCAGGCCAACCTTACCATTTTATTTCTCTTGTTCTAGTTTTGGCTAGACATTTTCGGGAACTTGGTAGAATCTGGTTTGACTGTGAATGGATTCGGGATTGTTGTGTTGCACCATATTTTGTTACAAGTCTTTAAGTGCTTGGGGTTAGAGCTACTTACTATTTTAATGACCAAGTTACATTAGCCGCGGTTTTTTACTTTTACTTAAAGAAAAAGGGATAATGAAACATTGTATTTCTCTTTTGTTATTTTTAAATACAGCTCAAGGAGATGGGTGGAACTAGCAGGACTTCGGAGTTGTCTAAGACAACTGAACAGCCTACAGAGAAGAGAAAAGGATTTGATTGGATGAACTTGATGAAGCCAAGCAATGAAGAGAAGGATCATTGGGTAAATCAAAGCTTTATGAAAGATATTTGTTTCACTGTTTATCTTGTTACAATTTAATTTTTCAGTTATTATGGGTCCCCTGATCACTGTCAACTTTTTATCTTTCTTCCCCATTCTGGAATAAAGAGTATGTTATTAAAGGGGATTGCAGATGGAGAAGTGGTTTAGAATGGTTGACATTTTGATTCATAAACTATAAATTATTTATCTTACGTTTATGATCATGTATATGTAGGTCCCAGATGAAGCTGTTTCAAAGTGTACAGCATGTGGCACTGATTTTGGGGCTTTTGTCCGCAAGGTAAGTTAATATTTCATGGCTGTTGGAGCCTTGTTCACTGTTTGTATCACTTCTATAGTATATTTAATAACTAGTCCTTTTCCTACGTTTCTCAGCACCATTGCAGAAACTGTGGAGAAATTTTCTGTGACAAGTGTACCCAAGGAAGAATTGCTCTTACTGCTGATGAGAATTCACAGCCTGTTAGAGTTTGTGACTGCTGCATGGTAGACTTCCATCTTTTAGACTCAAATTTTTTACATGCAATTTCTCTTAGGACTTATTGTTTTCTTTATATAGCTGTGTGATATAGAATGGTGTATTTTTATTATATTTCTTTTCTGGTGCATTTTTACTATAATGAATGGTGATGAACCTCATAGTTTGACCATGTTTAGATTACACAAGATCTTAGAGGCTATGTAGTTAGGTTTGTGTATCTCCATGAGATTTAGGCTCATTCTCAAATATTGTGGGCCAGGAAATATACAACTTCTGAAATATCACCTAAGGCCTTAATTTATTAACAGATTTTTATGTAGGTAAATTATGATTGTGTAAGTTTCCCATTTTATTATCTTTCAGGCAGAAGTAACTCAGAGGCTGAGTAATGCCAAAGAAGCTGCCAATGTACCTGCTGGGTTGCACGTTCACGAGGATCTTGCCAGGAAGCTTCAGGTAACACTAGATTTCCTGCTATACTTGCGTGAAACAATCTGATATGAATTTTAGTTTTAGTTGTTTCTAATACTTAATCGGATCACCTTTTACAGGAGGAGCTGGAAAGGAACCGAAAAGCACCATCAGGTAATACCCTTTTTTGACGGTTGATGTTTATCTTCTTGATAGGTGGAACTCTGTTTTGTTTGTGATTCTTTTTGACAATTTAGCTTTGAACCTTTGTTCAAACTGCATCTGGGTAACTTTGCATCATTTGTTTTACAGGATCCAAGTCTGATGGATCTGGGAGGCGAATGAAGGAAGTTGCATGCCCAACTTGCACTGTCCATTTACAGGTTCAAACTCTTGCAGCATACAATGTTTCAGAGACATGGATTTTCACTCTATGTGTTTAAACACCTGACAATATGATCACTTCTGTGTAGGTTCAAGTTCCCAGCTCAGGATCGGAGACGATCGAGTGCGGAGTGTGTCAACACCCATTTCTCGTAAGTGCTTATTGATTGTGAAGCCTGGTTCGTTTTACTACTCAAATGCCAGCCATTTATTCCGGTAGGCTTTCCAGCATTGGCGTGGACTGTTTGGAGCCTTATTTAGGGCTTTATGACACATTTAATCTGGGTATAGCGAGCACTAATCTTGTACAGGAGATTATATATTCAACAACTGACATTATGATGTGAAATGCTGCTTCTAGGAGTTACACAGGCTTGTAATTTGTGTTATGAAGTTACTATTTTATTGTGCTTCCCTGTGATCAAATAAGCATTTGCTCATTTCTGAAATTGAGTGGTTGTTTTTGGAAGTGAGACCATAATCAAGTTTGTGTTATTTGGGCTTTAGGTTGGGTTCAGAATTGGAAAGTCGGCTCAAACTGTATGAACTCCACCACCAAAACATTATAATTTCTTAATTAATTATAAAGATTTTAAAATTTAAAATTTTGTATTCGACCGTTTAATATTTTTATTGAAGTGTTTATATTATATATAAAAAAATCAGATAACTTATTTTAAGCTATTATTTCTATTAACATTTTATTAATATAATTAATGAAACAGCCTGTTCTTTTACTGATGGGTAAGGATGCTTATTTTCGGACTTTTTCAGATTCTTTGCTCAAGCGGGATTTTATCTAAGTGTTGACGACGACGATAACTAAATTAACCGATTTTGAGAAAGATTTTTTATTAATATAATTAGCAGATTTTGAAAAAGATTGCGATGTTCTTTTTCAACTTTTTTATACTAATTTTTAATTCTCTTCTACGTGGATTTAAAATTATGTAACTCTTTTAACTACCAATCTTTATTTATTTTTAAAATAAAAAAAAATTTAGTAAAGAGAAATTTTAAACCGGATTGTACTACTTTTAAAATTTTAAATTTAATTAAAAAATTTAAAAGATGAAATACCAAAATAAAAAATCTAAAAATTTTACACACTAAATTATTATCTTTTAAAAACAAAATTGTTATATGATAACTTTGAGTATTATATTAACTCTCAAAAATAAAACTATAAGAAAATATAAAAGGCATTACCTTATATTCAACTTATATTTAAAATTTGGTTAATAATTTAAATTGAATATTTAAAAATATTCTTTACTGTGAAAATAAAAATAATGTAAAAATTAAATTAAAACTTTTAAAACATTTTAAAAATATAAAAGAAAATTGAAACACAATTTGTAATTTGTACGTCGTAGATGGGGATAATCCACGTCAGGATTTTTTTTTTAAAAGTAGAAGATCTCACACTTGGATTAATGATAATGAGAGTGGAGAACTGTCAGAATAGTTCCCCAAATACACAGCGGTGAAAATTGAATGGATGCTCGAGCAAGAGAGTGAGTAGCGCTATTCATAATGCGGCGTATCCATCGAACTTGGATATCCGGTCGAAGCTCTAATAAAGTCTTACAGTCCAAAACAATAATACCAAAGTCAGAAAAGTCTAAGGACTGAGAATTAAGGGCAAAAAATAAAGCTTGACAATCAATAAAAATGTAACCGCGGGAAGGGTAATGGATCATAACGAATTACAACGTTGGGACCATAACGAATTACAACGTTGTTTTTAACGCCAACGTTTCAGCCGTTGCCGAAGATTTACATCCTACAGAGTGGCTTGATAAAGCTTGAAGAAACCTTCCTTCACTATCTTCAAATACCACGCCACTGTCGGTGGCATCTTCAACTTGAAACAAGGCGGTATCACAAAAAGCTTGCTAACTGAAGTTTTCAAGATTAACACAAATAGGGTGGCTAGAAATATCAACACTGCCGCTAAATCCACCGCCTACAGAATCGCGTAGACTTGAGAGAGACCGCTAATTAGCAATCTGGGTAGTAACAAGATGTACAATCCGGTGCGGGGGATAAATTTTGCAGCTAACAGAATGCATTCTTGGATTGCCACGTATTCCATGCTATATAGGCGGCAAACTCTGCTTTTTCTTGGCCCTGAGATGCCCAAATCTGTCTCCAGTAGTCACGTGACGGTACGGCCATTTATGGCATAAAGAATGGTATTCGAATGGTCATTTTCGACAGCTAAGCTAATTCAGTTTTGAAGATAGAAAGTAGAGTTCGAATTGAAGCACTCTCTTCCCTCTTCAGAACTAATTAACTGAAATAAAGGATCTGATTCTAAAATATAGAGGCCAACTTAAGAACGTCAATCTGTACATGGCGGGTACCACGAACCCCACTTAGATGATGCCTTGTTTAAAAATCCACCTACTCTTACTCTACATAAACAGAGCTAGATGAAGGTACTTGTATTTTAAGTTCGAAAAATAGCCAAATTGGGAAAGTATGTCGTTGAAAGTGGGGTCGGAAAATAAGTTTGGGACCGGTTCTATTTGATCAAGTTTGGAGCTAAGTTTGAGTTTTTTTAAAAATTTTTTTTCAAGTTTCCAGTAGGATTAAGACTGAGTTATTAGGTCCGATTTAAAATAAAATTATTTTTTTATTCGGTCCGATTTAAAACAAAATTATTTTTTTAAAAATAATGTTATTTTTTAAACTTTAAATTAAAAGAAAGAACAAAAAATATCAGACCAGATCGAGCTCAATCAAACTTTGAAACCTTCAAATTTGCTTGGGATCGAGTTGTATGTGCAGAACTCAGGCTCAGGCTTAAATTTTT
Organism: Erythroxylum citrifolium; assembly: GCA_026284465.1. Lineage (NCBI taxonomy): Eukaryota > Viridiplantae > Streptophyta > Magnoliopsida > Malpighiales > Erythroxylaceae > Erythroxylum > Erythroxylum citrifolium. The sequence continues at coordinate 1,088,490 of JANKOE010000006.1, read as the reverse complement.
TGGCCGAGCTAAGGATTACGCTAGCCTGACTTAGTATGACCTATTATCATCCCTATTTAAAATAAAAGCTTGTATTGAGAAATAACATGTTAATTACAAGTCGATTTAAAATTAATATATATATATATATAAATGTGAGAACAGATCATTTGTTCTTATTATTCTGTTCCTACCATATTCTATGAATATTTATCTATTCAATAAATAAAACCTACAAAATGTACTATAATGATGAATCATTAGAGTACATTTTGAAAACAAATTTTTATCAATTAAAAATAAGGCTATTATTGATTTTTTTTCAAATGTTGCGAATCAACAAAATTTTTATTGAATTGTTGTTGTTGTATATATGAGGATTAATTCACATGTGCCCGTTTTCGCATACCACTTTGTGCTCGTTTCCGTATGCCATCCATTAAATATTAATAAATGGATTGATGGAGAAAGGCAAAGAGTGAAACACAGAAACAAGAACAGCTAACTTTTGCCTGTATATATAGGGTACCAAGAAACATAAATGATGGTTAGTTAAGTGTATCTTCACGTAAAGTTTTCAATAAAGATAGTCAATATGATTCAATTTCTAAACAGTGCATAATGGAATTTTTTTTAGGATATATTTCAAATTAAAATTTTCAATTATTATAAATCTAGCAAAAAAACCTCTTAATTGCTATTTTTAATGGCTTCTTAACTTTAATTAGGAAGTTAATAAAGACAAAACTCATTAAATTTGCCAATTACTATTAATATTTAATACCATAAATAGTAAAAATATTATTTCCTTATTTTAAAAAAATAATATTGATCATATAATTAATTTCTTATTTTTATAGATAACTTATAATCCTATCCAATAATAAGTTTGATCTAAGTAATCGTTTAAAGGTAAACTCACAGTTTGTATAATTCGGAATCCTAAAATTTAAGGTAATTAGAGATTCTTAAGCAACTTAAAAACACTCTTATAGGGTATAAGAATTTTTATTATATCTTTTAATCAATTTTATTTTTATTTTTTGTTGTTTAAAGTAGCCTGTATAGAGGTACAATTACTAATTACTCTTCAACTAGAAAAACACTCCCACCAACTTGGGCATGCCCAAGATCACTTTTTATTCTCTTTTTTTAATTAACCAAGTACAAGGTGGTCCATACATTAAAAGAGATCAAGCGAATATCTCCAAGAAATTGGTGCATATGAAGTTATGAACTAAAAGCTACCCATTAATCAATTTCAGGTAGTTCACCCAACAAGCTTGCTAGCTAGCTGGAGCAATATGCACCCTACACTTGAACTATGCAATTTTAATTAGTACCAAAGTTATCTATCCATCCATCCATATGTATTAGATCCTTTTAAGTGTCACATTAATGACCCTTTATGTTCCTTAGTACAATCATAATCAAACTAGGAGGTGATTAAGATGAGCATTACTTGCAATAGAAGTAGTCCACCAACTTGTTCGAAATATCTGCCACTTCTTCATTTCTCTCTGTTTTTTTTTTTTGTTACAAGGGAAAGGATAACACCAAAAAGCTAACACAAATGAGCAATGTCGAGGGCTCCTAAACGCAGGCCGCGAGGGTGGCGCACCCCAGACGAATCCTGAAGTAAGGCTTCGCGAAGACTCAACGGCAGATCCCGCAAGTACTTCAGACCGGGGCGTAAAGCAGCAACTAATGAAGCTAGATGATCAGCACATTGGTTACTCTCTCGATGGATATGTTGGAACTGGACTACCTACGGGATAATGATCTCCAAGACTATTAATAGCAAAAGAGAGACAATGATCAAAGTTGAGTTTTGATTATTACGTATTAATTTACTGTTAAACTCTTACAACTTTTTTTTATATTATACGTATTTTTATCCTAATTTTTTCGGATGTATGCTAAACAAAATTTAAAATATCATAAATAATTTATGTAACTTTTGGCATTTTTATTATTTTGAAGCATAAAATTTGATAGGTAAACAATGGCTAATTAAAAAACTCAATCGATTCAGTCGGTAAAATCTTAAACTGGCTAATTTTTCGGTTCGATTTACTATAATAACTTTGACTGTTAAAAACTGATTAGTTTATTAATTAATTGATCAATTTTTATAAATTAATAAAATATTATAAAGCAAAATAAATATTACTTTTTATTTAATAATATCTTTTTTTAATTAAACTTCAAATTCTTTGATTAATAAAGACAATTTCTTTTAGTTATATTTTAAATCTTAAATTTTATTCAATTTGAAGTCAGTTTTATAACAGTTTAAAGGTTAGTTAAAATTTTAAACGTTAAATCTTTATCTTATCGGTTTAACTTACAGTTCAGTTTTTAAAACATTACAGATAAATTTAAAAAATTGTAAGAAATTCTTTTTTGGTAGGTAATTATTTTGTTTTCTTAAGATGACACATTCGTATATTGTAATAAATTTTGTAATGTACCAATCGAAAAACGATATAGAATAGGATGTTTCGGTACCGAGTTCAAATACCAACCTATTTTACCTGATACGAGTTGGTACTACCTTATTCTTCTTCTTCTTTATATTTTTTTCTCGTACTCTTACTTTCTTTCTTTTTCACCATCGTCTCTTTTTCTTAATTTTATATTTATATGATGATAAAATAATCTTTTTTATATTAATTGTTGTTATTATTTATATGTGGAATATGTAAAAAATATTTTAAAATAAATGAATTGTTATTATTTTAAATTTATATTATTATAAATTTTGAGACATTGTTGGTTTAAATTATACAATACAATATTCAAAGATTATTTTACAATTTTAAAAAACAGAGATTATTTTATAAATTTAAAAATTACCTAAAATAATATCCAATATTAACTGATTTTGGTACTATACCCTACCGAAATTTAATGTGAATATCAATATTCGTAACGTTGTCTTTTGTTCCACATTTTTGGACATAACACCTAGACCTATTCAAATACTTACCTAAAACGGAGTACCTGTGAAAAAGACGAAAGATGCGTAATTTCACCTTTCAAGTTGTACGTAAAGCTATTGAGTACGTACTTACACAATGACCAACCCATTTATGACACTGTTTGGTTTGAGTTTCTTGAAAACGTGTAATAAAAATACAAAAGATTATTTTTTAAATATAAAAACTAAAAGCATTATATGTTTCAATTTTAATCAATATTTTTTTGCTTGAATAGACTTTAAATAATATAAACGTTTATATTATTAAATATCATGAAAAATAAACCAAAATTTAGAGTTTTTAAAATAAAATATAAAGTCAACGTCATTAGTATCAGTGCACAAGACTCTTCTTTTTGTAGAGTCTGAAGAAGGTCATAATATACGCAACTTTTTCTTTATATTTTTATAAAGAGACTATTTCCGTAAGTTGAACTTGTAATCTTATAAATATTAATTTTTTCTTCAAATACGACGAAAGATATTAAAAAATATCTTTAAACAAAATACGGATAATAAGTTTTACGACTATCTTTAATTTCTTCATTCAAATTTTATTTCACGGGTTTAAAATATTTTTTTAGAGTAATCTTTAATAATTTTCTTATTATCTTTTTTTATAACAAAGACGTATGAAATATATATATGATTTTCATAGCAAGTATTTGAAAAAGACCCATGTCCCCTTGTTCATTGTTCTTATCTGGCGATTGATGCTTGTAACCAATACTAATCAACTACCCTCCATGATTCAAGGATTTTTATTGCTAAGTCATTAACTTCATCTAGCCTTGTCTAGACACAATAATGCACACAGAATATGCAATTTCCACCTGCTTTCTTATGATGATTATTCTGTTGCATATAGTAGAAACCAGTAGCGAAGCTGCTGCTAAGGGTTCAATTTTTTTTTTTAAAGAAGATATATATGCATATAGAGGTTGCTCACCTAAAAGAATGTCGTTGCCTATAATGGGTTGGATAAAAAAAATGCCCCCCTTAAAATAAATTCCTGACTTCGCCACTGGTAGAAACTTTAACAATCTCAAACTCTAAATTCGAACTCAACTCAAAACTCGATCATCTCAATTTTTTGTTTGTCAATTTAGGTTAGAGCTGGGCTGATTTTCTCTCATTCACAAAATTTCTTTGTTTTGTTTGTGCCGAATTACGTTACCAAATTTTAGGTACTTTTTATTATTTTGTTTTTGATTGCTTTTATTCTAGAGACGTCTACAGTAAAATTGAAAAGTTTGCGAAACTATTACCCCTCCACAGTTTTTTAAACACAATTATGTGGTTACTTTCTTCAACTTCTAGATTCAACCCTTTAAATATTCCATAATTTTAGCTTGAATCAGCTCTTCGATTACCTTAAAATATGATATGTTCTTCCACATTGTGTGCGTACCAGTAAAGGAACTCTTCCACCATAAACTTTTTGTGAGTAAATCAAGTCTCGGTTATAAATATGAGAGCATTTCAAGCAACCTTCGTTGAAACATTAACTCCTTACCTCTCTCTTTCTCTGTCTCTCTTTCTCCTTTTCACTCCATTTTGTTCCCCTAAATAAGGTGACCAAAGGTTCCAAAACCAAAAATGGTGTTCCCATCACCAACTTACTCTCTGCCTCGTTATATCTTCTCATCATGTTCTCTAGCAATACATCTTGCTCTTTTATGCACTGTAAACGCCTTGGTAAAGCTGCCACCAAACATGACAATTCCTGCAGTATTCGCATTTGGCGACTCCATTGTTGATACAGGAAACAATAACTATCTCCATACCCTGATCAAGTGTGATTTTCCTCCATATGGAATAGATTTCCAGGGAAAGCTCTCCACTGGCAGGTTCTGCGATGGAAAAGTCCCCGTGGATATTTTAGGTAAGGTAGCAAACCCACAAGAACTTTCTCTTCCTCAATCGTAGGAACAAGCAAATATTGCATTGGAATAGTTTTAGGTTCTTCTAACCCTTCTACTGATTACTGCAGTTTTAGCTAATACGAAACATAATTTTTAATTATTTATAGTATTATGACCGATATCTACTAATTGTTGAAACATTGCAGTACTAAAAGGGGAAAGAAGAGCAAAAAAGCAATCATCTTCCTCGCACGTAAGGTTTCAGAAGATGATTAATAAGGAATTAAAGTTCAATGGATAAGGTAAAATTAAGAAGACGGGGAAGGAGAGTTGTAATGTATGGTGTGGTCCACGACCCAATTTAAGACTTTTAGCAGAAGAAATTCATACAAGTGTATTTATATGCAAGACTGATCCATCAGAAGCTCACTGTTAGGGTCTTAGTTGTCGTGGAACGGTTCTTGTTTTGTCGGAAACTTTCCCTGGAGAAATTGGAATTTGACTTTAATTTTTGCTTTCCAAGTTCATAACTCTCAATTTCTTGGTTTAATTTCAGCTGAAGAACTGGGGATTAAGGGCAGTGTTCCTGCATATTTGGACTCAACATTGAAACCTGAAGATCTCATGACCGGCGTGGCTTTTGCTTCAGGTGGTTCAGGTTACGACCCTTTGACACCCAAGTTAGTGGTATGTGTTACGTACGAGCTGGTCTTTAAAACAGTTACAAGCATGTTAATTTCAATTTTTATGTTTTAAAAATTATTATTTACTTATCTATATTATTATTAAATTATTATGTATTTTTTGTTATATTTTATTAAATTTTAATGCATCGTTCAGATACAAAACTAGAAGAAAATTAACGAAAATATGTTGAATTTATTCAATTTTTATGTTTTGAAAATTATTATTTACTTATCTATATTATTGTTTATTTATAATACAATTTTTTGTTATATTTCATTAATTTTATATTTTTTTATAATACAATTTTTATGTTTTGGAAATTATATTAAAATTTAACAGATTTAATGCGACATCGTTTTTTATATAATAGTTAAATAATAATATGAGGATATAAAAACTAAATTTCAAAATATAAAAAATAGATCAAATCACAAAAAGATCTTGTGAATCTAACCCTAAAATAATTCAAATGGTTATTACAGTCAGTCTTGTCGTTATCGGACCAACTGCAATACTTCAGGGAGTACGTAGGAAAGCTGAAAATGATTGCTGGGGAGGAGAAATCCAACTTCATTGTAGCGAACAGCATATACTTAGTAGTAGCAGGAAGTGATGATATAGCAAACACATACTTTACTCTTCAGGCAAGGAAATTACATTACGATGTTCCTGCTTACACCACTCTCATGGCTGACGCTGCTTACAAATTCTTACAGGTAATCCAATTACTCACTCTCTGTTTAAGTTAATACCCTAGTCAGGAAACGTCTGACCCGAGCCTCAAGAGTATGGCTCAGAGATCAATTAAGCTCGAGTCACCAACTTGAACCTATACTTGGATCGTCTAAAATAACATCATCTTACAATGAGAAGTGTAAGCCATTTGTGTCTTAGGTCGACTCTATGTCTGAGTTCAACCAGAAGTCCGCGTTAACTCGATCCTGCCATGCTTCGGGCCACCCCGAACTTCGTATATTTAAACGTGTTTTGTTTAGAGAAGAATGTAATCTATTTTGGCAGGAATTGTACGATATGGGAGCACGAAGGTTGGTAGTTTTAAGTGCACCTCCAATTGGGTGTGTACCATCTCAGAGAACTTTGTCAGGAGGAATAGCAAGAAACTGTGCAGAAGGACATAACCAAGCCGCCAAGCTATTCAACTCCAAGTTGAACTCAAGGTTGCAGTCACTTAGTAGCAGCCTTCCTGATGGTAGATTTATATATGTAGATGTTTACAACCCATTGATGGATGTCTTACAAAATCCAAACAAATATGGTAATTCTTTCCTTTTTTTGTTTTTTCTATCTCTCTCTTTAAATTCAGTTCTCTTTTACAATAAAACTTAGATTTTTGTTATAATTTTATTAATAGAAATTGAAAAAAGCCCTTGATTTTCATTAAATTACTTTACGATCGCTCTTACTTGGAATAATAAATTTAGTAAAAATTCATTTTTAATAATTCATAATACCATAATTTTTTAAAAAGATTCTTTTAGACTTAGTAAAATTGTAGGATGTGTTTGTATCTTTTGCACTTTTTTTACATCAAAATGTGGGATTTCTTTAACATTATAATATAATTATAAATGTTCAATCACTTGAATTTTTTTAATTTAGTGACAAATTTTTTAAAGATTTTAATTTAGCGACTAATTTTTTAAAATTTGTATAAATAAGATTAAATCGTTATTTTTTCTTATGTGACTAATAAATGGATATCTATGTGGTATTTAATAAACACATAACATTAACAGAAATAATCTTTTTTATCTAATTTGTATAATTTTTAAAAGATTAGTTACTAAATTAAAAATTTTAGAAAGTTTAAACACTGAATTGAAAAAAAAAACTTATGGTATGACCCACGAACAAGAAGACATGTACTAGAAATCCAAAGGACGACATTTTTGCTTGTGTTTCAGGTTTTGAAGTGTCCCTCAGAGGATGTTGCGGTACAGGAAACTTGGAGGTCTCTATCCTGTGTAATGTATTCACTCCTCCTTGTCGAGATCCTTCTAATTATGTGTTTTGGGATAGTTACCATCCCACGGAACGGACATATAGAACACTCATCGAGCCAGTTGTGTCTAAGTACATAGGTTTACTTGTCTGAGTCCGTGTTCTGAGTCCGAGTTCGACCCTGAGCTTGAATTTAAACTCGAAGCACACTTGTCATTACGATGCACATGTGCTGATGTGCATCATTTATTTTTCTTTTCTTTCCTTTTCTGTCATCCATCCAAGTGGGAGAGTCACTGTCAATCCTTAAAAAGACGTCTAGTTACCATCTATCTGTAACCTAACTTTTGTACGAGTTTCAGCTTTGTTCTTCAACGTTCATGCTCAACATAGCAAAGATGTCTAGTTACCAACTATCTGTAACCTAACATTTTTTTCTATAAAGGGAAAGAGAATAAACTGGTTACAAAATAAGTTTAGGGAAACAGATTCTCGATATATCCTCTCGTAAAATACGTTGACATCCTATAAGTGTAACATAAGAATAAATGTATGTAACCTAACTTTTATTTGAGTGTCAGCTTTGTTCTTCAACGTTCATGCTCAACATAACTTTGAGTACCCTTTTTAGTATAGTTTCAAAGTTCCCATTTTTTTAACATTTCTGGTCGAGAATTTGAAAGAAAGTGAAATTATTATTATTTTATTATTATCTTGATATTTTAAATTCCAAATTGCGGATTACATGACTATTATGCGAATTGCAAATATTACAATCCAAATTAAGGTTGTAATCAGCATCTTAAAACTTAAATTTTATAAATTAAAACGAATAATTCTTACTTTTAATTCATTTGTTACGGATTTTAGGTAATGATGAAAAAATCGAACCTATTCAGCTGGTTCAACTGTAAAAACTTTGAATCGTTCAACTTTTCGAGTCAATTTATTTAAATAATTTAAAAAAATTGGTTAATTTATTAATTAATTGGTCAATTTTCATAAGTTAATAAATTCTTATAAATCAAAATAGATCAATTAATTTTTATCTAATAATTTTTTATTAAACTTCAATTTTTTTGAAAGATAAAAATAATCTCTTTAATCATATTTTAAAATTTTAATTTTATTTAATCTACCTTATCGATGTAACATTATCTCTGACTTACTCATTTATATGGTCTTTCCTTAAGAGATTTTTGCCCGAATTGAGGTTGTCTCGCAGAAACATAATTATAAGTTGCAGCTCACCTACATTTGGTAGGTTTATTTAAGGCTGTCTGGTTGTTGGAAATTTAATATTATGGGTCGGTGAGATTTATATGGAGACTTTATATTTTGTGTGGTTCCAGATGCTCTATCCTCTATGGGTAGGTGACATAACTCCAATTTACTTTATACTTTATTTTTTATTTCAATTTTTTTATTTCAATTATTAAGATTTAGATATCACTCCATATCTTATGTAGCATTCAAGTTAGATATGCAAGCCATTATAAATTATTTAAAAGACACCTTACTTAACATTTTAAAATTTTAACAATCACTTGAATTATTAATTAAGAATGACAATAGGTCGGACTGAACACAATTGCAACTGGTCCGACGGTGCTTGGGCTATACCTTTTTTTTTGTCTGGCCCAACCCGATTGAATTTCAATAGAATAAATAATAATTATTTAATAATATACAAAATAACATCGTTTCGTCAAATATGAAAATAATATCGTTTGATATAGGACAGGTTCGTGAAAAATATTCTGACTTGAGCTAAAAAGTTTCAGGCTTAAGGTTGAGTCTACACAAGATTAAACATATGACTTTAGACTAGTTGCTCAAATTCTGATAATTAGTCAGATTTGAAAAAAAATTAAGGTCAAGCTCGAGTTCGATTCGACCAGAATTAACCTATAAAATTGGATTGAGATAGGATTTTCTTTTTGGTCATGCTTAATTTGAGGACTCAAACTCAGAATCTCCAACGCTAGAGAGCAATCTCCTTTATTAGCTCTTAGAGGAAGCAAATATTTCTAATGGAGAAATTCTTAATTCCACTAATATCTTATCATACTTAGGTTTTGGAAAAAAAAAGAATAAAAAATTCAACTATCTTAGCCAGTTCAATCGTGAAAATTTTGAACTGATTGATTTTTTAGTTTAATTTTTAATTTTTTGGTCTAATTTATTTTAATAACTTTTATTATTAAAAGTTGATTATTTTATAAATTAATCGTTTAATTTTATAAATTAATAAATTTTTTAAATAAAAATTAATTTGCTTAATTTTAAGTAAATTTTAAATTAAACTTATTATTTGATTAGTATGGCCAACTTTAATCATACTTTAAAATTTTTGTTAAACTAATTTTGGTTTGGGCAGGAGCCTCCTGTGGTGGGCTGGGGCGTGACCCAGGCCCCACAGGAAGCCTCTCACCGTCAAGAAGGAATTGTCCCCTTTGGTGCGCTGGGTGAGTTGCGAGTCGAACCCAGGACCTCAAGATTTTAGTGGCATCTTGTCCTCTTTGGTGGCAGCGAGTTGAACTACAACCGTTTGCCTTTGTGAGTGTCTGGGGCTCGAACTCGAGACCTCAAAATTTTGTTAGGTGCTTGACCCACGCCTCACACCAAATTTAATTTATAGTATCGTGGAAACGATAAATATGTGTATAAAAAATGACGAAATAGTAGACAGCAAGATGGGGACTCGGAGACCGGAGCATGTGATGGACCAAAATTGGCAACAGGTGACATTAAATGTGGATGGATACAGAAAAAAATTTAGTAAAGATCTGAAGCTTTGGTTTCAATTCTATCATCACCTTATCGTCACTTTTAAGACTAGAGATTTGTCTCATGTAAGGGACGTATCTAATTTAAGCGGGAATTAGTTTAAGTGTGAAAGATTTAAAGGTATCTTTCTATAATTGAGATCCTCCTAGAACACCTCGTGGAAAAAAAGAAGAAGGGAATTGTTGGGTTATTTACATTATCTAAGATAGTAAGTACATCTAATGTCTTAAAACTTGATTAAAAGTTAAACGCAAGAAGTTTAAGGTTTAAAGGATTTAATCGGTATTAAATTATTATAAAATTGATTAAATATAAAATATAATTAAAAATTTTGAAATATAATTAAAAGAGACTGTTCTTACTTATTAAAAAATTTGAATTAAATATTTTTCAAATTGAAAATCTTGAGCTCAAGAGGTTCGACCTGATTTTAAGAAATAACATTTCAACTTGAAATTTTAAAAAATCCGAAAATAAAAATCATAAAACTTGATAAGCTTGGATTCGGATATACAGTCAAACTCAAATAACAACAACATTCAATGAAAGTCTCGTTAAAACGCAGGGTCACAGGAGGTTTAGTAGTACGTGGTTTGGGCCGGGACCCTCACCGGTCAGGTATTGTCCCTGGTTTGGGCCGAGACCCTCACCGGCCAGGTATTGTCCCCTCCGGTCTCACCCACATCCCGTAGGGGGCGCTGCGCATCCCGTAGGGGCAGCGGGTCTCTCCCACATCCCGTAGGGGGAGTTGAACCTGGGACCTCAGGGTTTTGGTGTTGTTAAGCCGGTGAGGGTCCCGGCCCAAACCAGTACGTATATTTAAATATATTTAGTAGAGCGATTGTTTTCAATATCTGTATATGTAAAATAATAATAATAATAAATATACAAAATATAATACAATAATAGATATACTCAAAACTCTAAAGGCTCCAATCCTTATTTGAAACTCAACTGGGCTTTTCGGTCTAACCAGAAGCCCAACGTTACTTGTTAGATTTTCAAACTAAATCGAAACTGAGCAGCCTGATTCGATTGAACCTTACAGTCTCAAAATTTGAGTGATCAGCGTCTTTTTTTTTTACAAAGGAAAAAAATCAAACGGGTTAAAAAACAAATACCTTAACTAGCGCAATGATCTACGATACAAAATTTCGTACTTGTCTCGATTTATGTAGTTCATGACGACTGTTGGAGGCTCCTGAAAGATATACAAATTTGGACTGAATAAAATTGCAAATCAATACACTGGTTCTTCACGATAAACATACTCAAATTGCACCTCTCATATTTGGTGGAGGAATTGTTAAATATTTTGGCTTTTTTGTTGTCCCATATTGGTTGAGAATAACAATTGAGGCCAAGCTTTTACCTATATAAAGAGGTTACTATTTTCTTGTTTAATACACCAACCAAAGTAAAAGAATTTGTAGTACAAATTTGACTCTAGTTAAATTCCTCCTTTGAGGTGAGAGTTGAAGAGTTTGTCTTTGGTATTTCTTTGTGGGTGTGTTGGTGTATTAGGGGATTGGGTGAGAGGAAAAATTGTGTGATTG
>JANKOE010000006.1:1014579-1029791 GCA_026284465.1 Erythroxylum citrifolium | reverse complement strand
GGGCCTCAAGGAATTTTTTAAAAATTATTATCTTATGCATTTAGCGAGGTTATTATTTTATCCCATTGGCCCAAGTCAGGACCGGAGAAAATTATTATTTAATCGAGATTATTAATTTATCGAATATTCATTTATCGAGGTTTTACTGTACTACTTATTAACAAAGATTCACATTCTAACTGTCAAATCCTAGACTTGGAAGTGTGGGCTTGTAGAAGTGGGAATGCGGAATAGCCGACACCCTCTTCCCCAGAAGCGCATAATCTGAGGTCTACTAAACGCTAATCCCATCTGGAAAACATTAATCATATAATTAATTTATCTATTTACTGAACTACAAGAATGAAAATATTTTTAAATTATCCATTAATTAAGTTAAAGAAATTTTTTCGATATTAATTCATACTCAATTATTAAATTTGATTTATTATTTTTATTATCTAATAATAAAATTAGTGTTCCCTTTTATTTTCATAAAATATTTCATTTTACTTATTTTTATATTTTATTTATTATATATCAATTTTATATCAATTTGACACTAGATGAATATAAATTCTGATAATTTTGATTGCCACCACGAATGTGAAACGACGAGCATGGTGAACGCTCTTGGTTGGCTCTTCGACGAACGGTTGATTCCCATGAATGCTGGCGGGAGACATCTTATTTTATCAATGAATTTATATCACTTATAAATAAGAATTATAAATAGATATTAAAAATAAATTTACTATTATATTCAATATTAATTTTATTTTAAAAATATATTTTGTATAAAGTAATATATATTTTAAATTTAATTATTTAAAATATGTCAAAATATGATAAGGGTATAAAAAGAATATGTAAATAAAAAAAAGTCAAAGTTATCATTTTTATAATTTTTAGTGTATGAATATTAACACGTTAATTTAGTATGTTACTATTGATTACACCCAAATGGTGATCTTGGAACGGTAGATTTAGAATGTTGGTTGAAGTAGCCTCACTGGTTTCTTTCCCACGAGCTTGCATGATTGGTTACACTCAACCAATCCAAGTGGGATGATATTTTCTCCAATTGCAAGTAAAAACAACATACTGTTAGACGTTATTTACTTGTCTTGAATAATTTGAATTAGTCAAAAGTTGTTTAGCATATCTTTAGGAGTATCTGTTTAGTTCCTATTTTCTAGTGATTTTTAGTATCAGCGTTGTTGCTATTTTTCAGTCTTTTTCGGTTGTATTTCAGCCTATATAAAGGCTTGATTATTCATTGAATCAAATAAGTTTACCAATTATATTTTTCTTATCAAAAGCGACTCATAAGAAACAAATGAAGATATAGGGTACTTACGACAACGTTTACCTTTGCGAAGAGCAATGGGAGGTTGAGACTTGGATCTTGTGAGACCCTAAATAACAATGCAATTTAGGAGAATAACATCAATAACCTTTCTGGAGTCGAGAGTATCCAAGGAAGATATATTTTAATGCTTTAGGATCAAGTTTGGAGACAGATGGACGTATGTCATGTACAAAACAAGTATAACCAAAGACATGACGAGGCAAAGAAAATAAAGGTTGTGAAGGAAACAAAATAGAAAACCTTAAGAGAACTAGAGTATTTTTATTGAAAATTAGGTAAAGGTTCTTCCGCAATATAATAAATAAGTATTTATATGAGTTATAATAACTTAAAACCTAATAACAAAGGATAAAAAACATCCTTATAACTCTATTAAAAGTAAAACACAATAAATAAATAAATTTTCTAATCTAAAACTCGGCGGGCGTCAGATGGGCGAAGGAATTTTTCTTGCCACTCTAGTGATACTTATAATGCTAAGATATTAGTGCTTGTAAGCGTGTGCACATATTGTTGCATATTGAATAAATTATCGAGATTATGTAAATTATTTAATAAATGCACGATTCAGAATTAAATAAGGGATTCACGTGAAACGAATCTGTATAAGAGATACACTTTGATCATCTCTTTTGCTATTTGATAGGAGTGTTTTGGGATGGTAGCTTTGTGCTGGTGCTGGTGATGATGAAGAAATGAAGGGAAAATGGAGAATGTGAAGCAGTCATGCCACATAGAAGGGAAGATTTTCGTAGGGACATGAACAATGTACATGTTAAAAGTCATCATGATCGATCATCATCAATATCCAGTTGAAGTCTCACTAAAGCGTAGAGTCTAGAGAGGTTCAATAGTACAATATTACCTCTACCTAATAAAAGGACTCTTTCCGATATTAGTTTAAAAGACTCTACCCAATATTGTAATATTTTCCACTTATTTACAATTACGAGGAGACATTAATAATTGTTGAAACTATGAAATTATGAATATACATAGATTCTTAGGATACTGTGGACCTAAAATTAAAAGACCCATTAATATGAAATAATGAAAAATAAAAAATAAAGCCGAGAATATTTTGTATTATATTCTTGTAATTGTAGACCTTCATATTCTAATAAAACAATAATATAATTTATGCAAAAAAAAACTCTGTACATATTACGATGATAATGAATTAGATTGGTTCAAACTTTTTAAGATACAAATTCTAACTTAAAATTTTTAATAAATTCAAGTATAGATCCAAGTTAAATAAGCAGACTCAAACACAAATTCGATCAAGTTTCAAACATATAAAAAGTTTAAATTTGTTTTTGAAATCAAATGTAAATTGTTTCGATCCAATCTAAATATCTAATCTTAAGCACAATAATAATATATAGATATATATAATAAATAAATATATGCTTTTTGTAAACTTTCCAACTACCCATCATATTGATGCAATGAATGGCCAAATCAAACCTCTGGACGGCTCTCAGGAGTCAGGAATATTATTACTGCCCTTTTGCCAGCCCAGTAGATTGAGACGTCTGAGAAACACTTCGGCTTTTGGGACACAGGTTGGGAGGTCGGTCGGGTCAACTCATAATTTTGTATTCGAGTTTAAACCAGACCGAAGTCCAATTAGGTCCGAAGCCCCCGATTTGATCTTGAGTTGGCTTAAGCTCAATTAAATATTTTTTAATTTTTAAAAAATTAAAAATACAATTATTTTGTTAAAAATGAAGTTATTTTATTTAAAAAATTTAAAATAATATTATTTTGTTAAAAATGAAGTCATCTTATTTGAAAATTTTAGCATTAAGATCTAATCGACTCAGACTAAACCAGTTGACTTCAAGTCAAGTTGGGGTCAAAAAAAATTGTTGTTCTTATAATTCTTTAGTTGAAGTTTTCTTAAAACACAACATCTAAGTAAAAATTTCACTAATACATAAAGTATGAAAATGTTCAATAGTACACAAGTTTAGGGAGCGGTTGGTTTGCACGAGGGAATGGTAATAAGAATGGGAATGGATATTATCATTATAATTATGATGGTTGGTTAAGAAGAAAGCTAATGTACAATTAGCTTTAACCTTTAATGCTCGAGAGTGATCTTCAATTAACTAGTGTGATTATGGAGACTAAGTACCATGAAAACTTTTTTTATATGAACTAATTATAACATTATTGTCATATTTTTTCTTTCTATAATAAAATGGATTGCTCTTTTTAAATACTTATAAAATATTTAAAATATAAGGTTAATTATTAAAAAATTATAAACTAAACTTAAAAAATGACAATAAAATTTTTAATTTTTTACAAAAATAATCTGACGTTAAAATCTCTACTAATACAAACGATTTGAATTCTACATAAATATTATATGTAATTAAATTTTCATATCAGATATTAATTTAATTAATATTAAAGAAAACAAAGATATTATTTAAAAATTATTTAAGTAAATCAATATTTTAAATTAGATAATAACTTAATTTAAAATAATCGCTTCAAGTCTAAATAAAAAAAACTAAAAAAATTTATTATTTAAGTTTGAGTCGAAACACAACTAATTTAAACGAATTTAATTGATTGATTTCAGACTAAATTAAATCAAGAGCCGGCCGAGCTGTAATTGTCAACCCTACTAGTGAGGCATTGTAGTCAGTTTTTAGCTGGAATCTGAATAGAAACAAAGACACGAGACCCCATTGTTCTGTTTACCAAGTTGAGGACACATTCTACCAATTTTCAGTTACAGAGCTGTTGTCTCAGTCCATTTCCTCTCACAAGACTCCATCACTCCAAACAAAAATCCTGAAAAATTAACGAGACAATCAGAGCCATTGCCAAGCCAGAGAACCTGACAACCCCCTGAAAATGGTGAAAAAACAAAGCACCTGTTTCATATCAGTCGGAGCACACAGTACCAAAGGTTTCAGGCCCCTATCGCAATCTAACAGCTTTAAGCTCATAAATTTGATCCATCCCACAGTACAGTAGCAATAAGAACTACCCTTCAACACTTACTGCTTGGTTTTTATTACTCGTACATACGTCCAACATACAAGTTTCCTGACAGCTTTTGATGGAATACGAAAGCGTTAATGTCCAACATACAAGTTTCCTGACAGCTTTTGATGGAATACCAACGTGTTAATATGGCTGATACTATCTAATACGAACGAGTTAACGTCCAACATACAAGTTTCCTGACAGCTTTTGATGGAATATGAACGTGTTAATATGGCTGATACTATCTCCAAAAGGACATGATCCGCGATACGGGCGTGCTAGTGCTGGTATTCATTTGCATAGAGAAGTATACAGTTACACGGTTTGGAGCATGTATGTATCTGTACTCATGTTCCATTTTAGAAAGAAACAATGTCTTAGGACATATTTAAGACAAGTTGCCTTATTCAGAAGCACGTTTTTGTGAATTCTACACACTAAAGAGATTCTAAAACTTATTAGAATTATGTTTAGGTTGAATATAATAAGAAGCAAATTACATAAAACTGATTGCCTTATTCAGAAGCATGTTTTTGTGAATTCGAAACTTAGATTCTCTGAAACTTAATAAAATTATGTTTTAAGTTGAATTTCTGAGGTTGAGGAATAGACATCACGCAGCTTCTTTTTTACATTTCAGCTAACTAATCTTACCATTTGCTCCAATGCTGATAGTCAACTAACTAACCTTACCATTTGCTCAAGTGCTGACCCGTTTTCAAAGTTATAATTATAGATTAATTCTTGTTAATTTTCCTTCATGCTTGACAGGTGATTATTTCTTGAACATCTGGTCTACAAGTATCAACCATTACATATACAAGAGTAAGAGGCAGACAAAAAAACAAGAAGAAACCATTAAAGAGGGAAAGATAACAATGTTTTTCTTGGTGATCATGCACCAGAATCTTACCAATAATGAGAAAAATAATTGGTGGACAGGGGTAAGAAGAAAGGTACAAAGAAGGAAGGGGTAGATAAGGTTTAGTACTTTGATGGTGATATGGATAAGCTAAACGTGTCCCATCTTACCACTTGCAAATTAAAATAGCCAAACAATACCAAGCAAAATGGTGTTCTTTCATGAAGCATTTCATCTCTTGGTCCCATCACAACCTACCCTCATTGGAGAAGGAAAAAGATAGAAGAAAAGTCAATTGACGCGGAAGATCAGAAGAAGATGACGAAGAAGAAGAAGAAGAAGATGATGAAAATGGTTGCATTGCTTACTTCTCAAAATGGAGCTGTTAATGTTCTATAGAGGGTATGTTTTTTTGGAAGCTGACCAGTGACTGCCAAAATCTGTAAAACACAAAAGAACACAAACACTCAAGAGTCTTTTTCAAAAGCATTAAAATGTCTCGTGTTTAGTTTAAAGTTGAAGAACATATTTAACCTTTTCTTGTTGCCTTCTAAGCTTGGCGTTCTCTTCAATTAAATGAGCAACTTCAAGTTCTAATTCATTCGTGTAAGCCTGCACAAGTTCCAGATAAAAGCAAGTACTTGTTAGTGGCAAGTCAAGATCAAACCTTTTGAGAGGATTCTCTTTCTTTTGGGTTTCTTGAATCTTTTATTGAAATGGAATATGTCAATGAGAAAATGGACAGAAAGATTCCTGCTTTCTCGCCCTGGACCGAGCAGCTGATTCTCTGTTCTTGATCATTCGTTTATGTCTCCGATCACCGGAATTATCATCATTTTCCCACGATCTTTTCTTGCAACTTAAAGAGAACGGTAAACAACCTAGACCTTGGACAGGAGAGTCCAAAGAAGAATCAAAAGATGGTATACTACCCTCTACAAGACCAAGCAATCGAGGGTTTACTTTGGTCCTCGTAGAACTTTTAAGATACTCAAGATCAGCACCTGAGTTCAAGCTAAGAACAGTGGCTGGATATGGAGTCTCCAAGGATTTAAAGAAATCAGGACCACGGTTCGACGACGGCTCAACAGATGGAACCAAAGATGATTGGTCTTTGTTGAAAGGTCTAGCCAAGAAATCCTGAAGAACAGTACCAGGAGAAGAAGAGTGGTGTGTGTGTATTCTTCTGGCTGAGCAGTTAGTGCGATCCTGAAGTGAACCCAAGTTTATCTCTTTCCAAACTTCTTCCATGGATTTCCTGCTTGATGGAGCTGTTCCTGAAGATGGAGAAAAGGGTTGGAAACTCATGCATGTAGATGGGGAATTTGAAGATGAACAACAGATTCTATTGTTGTTTCTGATCTCCAGAGGTTGTTTGTTTCCAAGCTTCTGGGAGGCACGGAAGATTGAAGTGAGAGATGGAACTTAGTGAGCCGACGAGCAGTGTCTCCTGATTCGCCTATGTAGTCATGTCTTGGGAACTAAACTAAAGAATTAGAATCAACTTAGCCTACTTCTAAACTCAATTCACTTTCTACTTTTGCTGGCGAGAGAACAAGCTGCAAACAAGGATCATCATGAACAGAAATGTGTTTCTACTTGCTACCTAAAGCAAGTTGCAATTAAGAACAAGTTCCAGTTTGATTTATTAACAATCATACATTTTTTAAAATTATCTTTGAATTAAAAAAATAGTATGTGTAGTTTTACTTTGATTTTAAAATATTATCATCCTTTTGTCCATTTTTGAACAAATCAGTAAATTTAAAGTCAAAACCATTTGAACTAATATATATTTATTATATTTTCACTTTTGATCCGCCATCTCTAAATTATAAAAAGAATAAAATCATGTTTAATAATGTTTTAAAAATTAGACTAAAAGTTAAACCAGTAAAATAAAAAGTTTAAAGTTTAAAAGTTTAATCAGCATTATGCTGTCATATAACTAATTAAGGATTGAATAAAATTAAAAATTTTGAATATAATTGAAATAGATTATCTTGAACTATCAAAGAATTTGATACTTAATTAATCAAATTCTTAACCTTTTACTCGTGACTGCAATTATGTAAACTCCACCAAAATCCTCTAATTGTGTTCAATTATTTATCACAATGTAAAATTCATACAGAAAAAGATAATTTTAAGTAATTAATGAGTATCAATAATCACTAACACCATAAAAAATAAAAATATGTAATTATTAAAACAAAATTTAACCATATACTTTCTCATTATTCATATATCTTTATCACTTAAAGTGCACAATGAAATTTTTTCAGACATTTTTTTTCCTATAAGCATATTTATAATAGAAATTATATTGGTACAAATAGGGATGACATCGAGCCAATTGAACTTAGACAAGTGAAATCCGATCAAGTCTTGACCTAGTTTAATTATTTTTAAATTTTAAATTTAAAAATAATATCATTTTACTTAAAAAAATTTAAATATAAAATTGGAATAGATTTAATAGGGATGTAAATTTATCAGTGGCCGACCCGACACTTGGTTGGATGATCCGCGAGCTAGCCTGTGGTTGACCCTTTTTTTTTTTTAAGAATTACAAAACGACGTTGTTTCCGTCGTTTCCGGATCACAAGCCGAACTAAGAATGCCAACTAGGTATTAAAAGTGATCAATTAACTAGATCAGCCTTTTCTTTTAATTCTTTCTTCGTTTCTTTGACTGACCCTTCTCTCACAACATCATGAACAGAAAAAGCAAACAGAGGAAAAGCTCTTTAGTCTTTAGCCCTACTGGTCAGCCAGATTCCCAATTCCCTGAATTTCCCTTTATCAGAGTAAATTTGAGTCACAAGTTATTCCTTTTCTTATTCTGGACCACAACTAGCATGAGCCCCTATTGAAGAAGAAGAATCCCATCTCAAATCCCATACTGGACCCTAAATTCTAGTTCCTCAACTTGGTTCAGAATAATAAAACAAATTGAAAATAGTTAAAACTCCAATAAATTATTAGTAAGTAATTGAAGACTAAGTAATTTTTCACTTAAGTGTCTTTAATTTTTGAATTTGTTTTTTAATGAGAAATAAGAAAAGTTACATAATACTGCGAGGGAACTCGGTCCCCGACATATCCTTCAGGAGGAGAAGGTGGCACTCAATAGGTATATTTATAAAATAAATGACCCTAAAATTAAAATGATTGGCATAAGTTGCCAACTAATCTGCGCATTTATTGTTCTCACGATAACTATATTGATAAATAACAGCCCAATTTTTAAAAAACAAAGCATGAATATCCGCGGAGGTGGGTTGAATTTGTTTATTTTTCATTAAAATAAAAAATAATGATGGCAAAAAGAAGCCTTACTTTTTGAATTAAAAATAGTGGCATAGGTCGTAGAATAGAATAGTCTGGCAATTTGGACCTTTTCCTATCTCAAAAGTACACGTGATTCTGTCCTAATCTAAGGGAAATTCTAGCTAGTATGTCAAACCATAGGCCATAATTAGAAGTGAATGACGCAGAGGAGTCTTGTCAAATGATGTATGGGATACAAACAAACGTCGAGTTTTCATTCCAATTTAATCCTTTCTTTTTGTTTAAATTTTACAATTTAATCTAATAAGAAAATCAACTCATTCTAATCTTTTAAAAATTAGGAAATTAAATTGGTAGAAAAGAGCTTTAAATAAAATTAGAAAAAATAAAATTAACAAATTTTTAATGTGGTTTTAAAAAATATTTTTCAAGAAAACGAAGACCGACTCGATCAAAAACTGACATAAAAATATATTGTTTTGTTAAATCTTAATAAAATAATCAGATTTCGAGGACTTTAGAGACAAAAGCTTAAAAAGCTCGATGCCACGCCTAATCACACACCTATCCGTAATGGTATGATGTGACGTGTTAGTCTAACTAAAGAAAAGGGTCACTCTCTCCCAACCGTCTCAGACGGACACCAACTCTACAAAAGCCTCTTGGTTCCTGACGGCTCTTTACTACCCCTTAGGGCTGAAAGTCCGATCTGAGAGCCCATACATAAGTTTGGTAGTAGATCGGACCGAGTTCAGGCCGAATCCATCCCCAAACCCAAAACCCAAAATTTTGTTTAAAATCCGACCCAGAGTCGGGTCAAATCAAACTATATTTCTGGAGTACGTGATTAGATCCTGAAATCATATCCATCCAGGAATAGGAGGAGATAGGATACAAGGAAATAGAAGAAATCATCAACCATTTAAAAAGCTCCCAAATAAGAGAGCTCTTGAAGCAAAACCTTCAACAGCATAAAAATGGTGGACAACATAAACTTTTCCGGTGAAAAGGCATATGAGAGGAAGGGTGAAGAATAAATAGACGAGAAAATAAACATCCAAACCAAAAACCATCCTCTATACAAAAACGTTAAAGAGAACCTTATAAATCCAAGTGAAGTCAATAGCCTATGTTCTTTCTGGCTTTTGTTCTCTCTGCAGATAAAAAGTTGGTTTATTATTTTGTTTTCTCCTACTCACCTCAACTCCGGTCAAAAACAGCCACAGCAACTTGACATATATAATAATATGATGATGCTCTTCACCTTCTGACCACCCTTCACCGATATCGGATGCACTAACCTGAAAGATGGTGCTGTTGAATTTAATAGCAAGCTCGCAACAATAAATTGCTCATTTTCGGTATAACCCTTTCTCGAGTGCCCTCCATTGATAGTTTAGTGACCGGAAAGTCACCTCCTTGGGGCATCCTCTGACTGCAGAGGTGAATTGGCCGTCATACCATCTTGATTAGAGTTCAATTCATTAACGGCAATGTTTTGCAATGAAGTTGACAGCAGGTCATAACTTGAATCACTAGCAGATTGGTTAGGTATCCATCTCATCCAATCATTCCTTCTTCTCACCTTGTCATCCTGAATCAAGTCTTTACTAAATCAGACAAACCAGATTTCTGAAATTCATAAGACTAATAAATTTTCTATTTGACACCAAACAGCATATAATATTTTTCAATACTGCATTCCGATGTAAACATGAAGAAAGACAAATGCACCTGGACTTCCAGAAGAGTTGAGGTCCTTAATGATTGCAAGATAAACTGAATGTCGTGTGTCATATTCCTGACCTGCAGAACCATAGTGAATTGCAATCTGACTTGCAAGCAAAACTTTAATTTATATGCATATGCACCATCCATCAACTTACTAATTTCAATAGCATAAGAGTAGAGCATATTATTACCTGTTCATCACAATTTTCACCTAGTAACATATTTGGTCCACCAAAACCCACAAGAGGATCAGATAGAACTACACTTAGTTTTGCTTTTCTACTAACAAACCCATCAATTCACCAATAAAAGACAATTTGTCAAGAGCAAATATTCCACCCCTACGCCAGAAGTGAAGGGGGCGCCTTGATTATCAAATGAATTGCTCATTTTGAATTTATCTACACTTAATTGACTCGACATCCATAAAGATAGATAGAAGCCAGCTCTAATCAATAAACAGCTTCTAATTCATCCAAATTACCATGAAGAACTAGCACACAACCATCGCATAATTGAAGAATGAAACTCAAGCTGGAATATAACCCACTTCATATGAAAAATGGTCCAAAAACTCCAAGTGTCAACCAAATGGTCAAACTTAGTATTATTCTATTTAAAAGAAATACGAATTTTTCACATGCATACAGAACATGGTTAATAATTTATGTTATCCTACAACTAAAGACATGTACTTACATCAGATGGCATACACTAAGACATAAAGAAACATTTTGCATACAAGTTAAATATGACCATATGATGAAAAAGTTCCAGGGAAAAAAAAACGCACATATTATTCCAGAATCTAATATCCTGCATTTAAGAGACAAAGGTGGTCTGGTCGCATGTTAGCTTAAACAATAGGGAGGCTTTCCCTTCCACTTCTAATTGTGTTTTCCCTTTGATGATGTACACAGAAAAATTGTAAAAAGAAAAAATACTTCTAAATTCTTAAAGCAGAACATCTGAAAATGGACCTGCCTCTTAATAATGATCGCCTCCCACAACTCTCAATCAAAAGACAGTAGAAGATCTTACAGATAAAGATTATTTAGCAGTATTCAAGGCCACAGCTATACATGATTGGGAATATACAATTGAATGTACACTGTCACTCTTTCTTCATAGGCAATTAACAATTACTTTTTGAAACAGAAGTCTCAAGAAAGAAACAGTTTCAAGTTCAGTCATCAATTCACTTACTCTGTTGAAGCCTGCTATTAAAGTAATCGGAACCCAACCTTGTTCATCCATGTTTGACTTCAAAAATTCATCATTCACTAAATTAGCATCACTGCAAATATCAAATAACTGTTTCATTTAGCAATTAAATTTTCATTTTATTACATAAGTACAAATTAAGTGAATGATAACCCAATAATATATGAAATAATGAACAAAGATACCAAACCCAAAACAGTACCTGAAATAATATTCTATCTGATTGACTAACATAACCGGTAAATTAACATCTGAAGCAGGCATCATCATTGTAGACACCGGTGACTGAGGGAATACTGGCATACCCCTAAATGGATCCACATTGTATGGAGAAACGTAGTAATATTCTGAAAAGAATAAAATCATCAATGACCAAATCAAGTTTAACGAGGTACAGAAGATTAGCTTAGAGCAAAAGAAGAAATATGAAACAACCAACATTATTGAATTTCAAACAAATAAAATACTCACCTTGGGCCATGGGATTAACATAGGCTGGCACAGGCGGGGGACTAGCAAACGGGGCTGTATTTGGAGGATGCCCAGGAAAGCCCCTAGGAAGAGCTCTTTGTTGTTGCACATGTTCATCCCTGGCATTACCATATCGCCCACGATTCTGATCACGTCTGGCACCCCCCAAATTGTTATGATAAGAACCTTCCCCACGAGGTCCAATGTTGTTTCTCCGAGAAGAGTGTCTGTGGTCGTTCACCATAGATGATCGAGGTACATACCCTGCAACATTTCTAGCTTCCCAGTGATTGGCCCTGTATGGGGGATCTCTCGGAGAATGATCAGGCAATGGTGCCACCATACTATAACTTACAGGAGGAGGCATTGGATACAAAGCATATGGTGGAACTGGAGGTGGTGGAGGAGCTGGCAAGTGGTTGAACCCACTTTGCAAACTATTACTACCTCCACCATTATCATTCCCATTTCGCCTCATTGACCTTTGCCGAGCTGGTACTCTATGAGCTTGTGAGGAATTAGATCTTGCATTATCATTAGCAGCAACCCTCTGCGGCGACTGTGGCATTACAGGCACCTATCAAAAGATGCAATTCCAACAAATTTATTATTTTTGTAGTGAAAACCTATTCAATAAATTTAGAGAAATTAAAAAAAACATATATCATATTCAATTTAGTGCCTAAAACCTAAATTAGATTATTCTTACAGATTACAATAAAATTAAACTACTCCCAGTCTTCAATATTGCCAAGTTCTTTTCTTTTTAACTCTCATCACTTTCTAGGCAAACAATCACAATTTAAAAAAAAAACTCAAAATTAGGAAAGGTAAAAAACCTCAGAACTGGGCACTGATACATCAGAAACAGTCTTCGATGAAGACTCGGCTTGTGATGGTGATTTAGCAGAAGGTTTAGTGGATTCAGATAAAGGAGGCCATGAGGTAGCTCCCATAACTGGCCTTAACTCCGTTACGCCATTTAACGGCTTGTTCCAAGCCAGTTTCTTTGGCTTGCCATTATTGCCGTTAGTTCCGTCGGAGCTCACCGTCACAACGGAATCATCTGGAGGAGGCGGAGAGTACGACGTCGTCTTACTCGGAGAGGAACAATCAGAAAAAGAAGATTGCTCTAGAGACGAAAACTGTACTGATGGGGGAGGAGACGACGACGACGAGTGGTTAACGGTAACGTTACTAGGGATTGTATCGTGTTCTCCTCCTCTCACAACTTGGGCCCACGGAGACGGCAAGTTTTTCCGTTTCTGAGGACTGTTAACTCCACCATCGCCGCCACCGCCGCCACTCTCGCTGGAGGCGCGTGGAGATTGGTGGTTTTGAGAGGGAGTGGCGGTCATGGCCAGTTAGGGTTTTGGAGAGATTTCACAAAAATAATACGATCAGTAAACTCAGAACCATCGCAGATCATAAATTAATAACAATACACCCATAATATTATTATTATTATTAGCTCAACTAATTAACTAAGAATTGATAATCGAATAGAAAAAAAGAAAGAAAGGAGAGGATTAGGAGCTTGTTTGAAGAATATACGAATCTCGGTTGCGATCGAGCAAGTGTCTTTCACGCTCCGCCGCCAAACTTCAACGACGCCGCCACCTCTCACTCATTAACTCTCCTCTCTCCCCCCGCCTCCACTCCGCCTCCTCTCTCTGTCTCTCTCTAGTGTGTTTGTTCCTTTTCGGTTTTTGGCCTTTTATTTCCCGGGACACTTCAGGAAGTTGAAGGGAATTTGTTTGGTTATGAATATACGATATTACCCCTAATTTATTGGTCGAGTTACGGTATTGCCCTCTGCGGCTTGGCTTTAAAATTCTAGGGTTTTCGTTTATTTTAAGATAAAAATATACATTTTTTATTATTAAAAAATTCAACTACGGTCAACTATAAAAATTTTAAACTATCTAATTCTATAATTCTACTTTTAACTTTCCAATTCAATTTACTTTAATAACTCTTTCTATAATTCTACTTTTAACTTTCCAATTCAATTTACTTTAATAACTCTTATTATTAAAAATTGATTAATTTGTTAATCAATCAATCAATTTTTGTAAATTAATAACTTTTTATAAATTAAAATTAATTAATTAATTTTTATTTAATAATATCTTTTTAATTAAATTTCAAATTCTTCGATAAGTAAATAATTTCTTTTAATCATATTTTTATTTTAAATTTAATTTAATTTTTGGCTATTTTGTGACAGTTTAATATCGGTAAAACTTTTTAAACCTTAAATTTACTTGTTTTAAGTTTCAGTACGTTTTCAAAACATTGGAATTTTCTTATAATTTAAAAAATAAAATTTTTAGTTTTTAAAAAATCTTTTTGTAAGATTTCAGTTAAAAATAATTATAAAACAAGCACAATATAAATATTATATGTGAACTGATAAAATGTTATTAATGTTATAATCCAACCTTATTCTTAAATTAGATACAAAATATCTTAAATTATTAATTTAAGTTAAATTTAATTTATTCAGGTTCAGATTAGATTAAATTGTCACGTCAGTTTTGATGTTACTTGTATTTTGTTATTATTATTTATTTAAAAAATTAAAACTTTTAAAAGTATTGGGGATTTTCATATATTTTACCTTTTATTTTATAATTTTGTTGTTAGTATTTTTTGGATTTTAATTATTTATCGAAATTAAGTGAGGCGATATATTTTACTAAATATGATGGATCTGTATCCAAATTAGTGATTTGGAATACGATTTGGTCCAAAAATGGAATTACCATAAATTATAATAATTACCATAAATATAATAGTACACCAACTCACCTTCAAGGATCCAGCTACCAGCTTCGTCATTACGTTCAACTCATTCACTTAATATTTTATATATATATATATATTTTTATTTATTTATTTATATACACACACATGTGTATACATGTGACATGTGGCATAGTTTTCGTAAGAAGTTCCTCAAAACACACATTCAATACGATCACGTCAAGTTCTCTGAACCAGTTACCTGTTTGAACCATTTTTTATTAAATTTTTTTTTGAAAAATTATTAAATTATATATATATATATATATATTTACGCGAGGTTACATAAATATGTAAATACTATTTAATAAAACACGATAAAAATATCGTAACAAGAACAAGAGATTTGATCCCTAATGTGATACTGGAGAGTTATTAGATATTGGTCGGGTCGACCGTGCCAGGCCCGGACAGGCCCGGACCCATTTAAGACAACCCTCGGGTCGGTTGGTCCATCCTC
>JANKOE010000006.1:978706-1010017 GCA_026284465.1 Erythroxylum citrifolium | reverse complement strand
TCTGATTGAGAAAATCATTCCATTTAATTAAAAATCTTATGTTCAACTACACATAGCCTTAGACGAAAAAAGAGTGCCAATAAAGAAGTAAAGAAGGACTACATAATTGTTTTAGAATTTTTGGTAATTTTAATTTATTAAAAATAATTTTTATACATGAAAAAATATGGTATGTAACAATCACATGATAAAATCGCTAAGCTGACATGATACATTCACAGAACACTTAACGGCGGTTTATTTTTATAAAAAATTGAAAGTTGGAAAATTTTAGTGACAATTTTAAAATTCATATTACTATCTTAAAATTGAGTTAGGAGAAAGGGTACGTATTTCTAAACTTCCACTGACCTCGTTTATTAGTAGGGATGGCAATTGGTCGGCCCAATTCTGGGGCCATATCATTGAGCATGGCCACATTTAGATGGATTTGGGGAAGGTGAAGGCAATCCAAGAATGGAAGACCCCTTTAAATGTGACGGAATTTAGGTCCTTTCTGGGACTAACTAACTACTATCGTCGCTTTTTGGAGGGCTACTCACGAAGGGCTACACCTCTGACGGCCTATCCTACTCTTATGTTTCGTAGCACTAGAAGCCCGCTCATGTTGCTTCGGTGGTACTTTTTTGCCTTCTCTTTGCTCTGGACAGGAGTGCTAGTGGACATGGGGAGGGAGCAAGTGAAGTGTGTTGTTCGTAATGGAAAGAAAGATATCACTACTTCGCCTTTTTGTTGGATTGTCGACAAGAACACAGTGGTCTCTAAACCTCCACTGACCTCGTGTATCAATAGGCATAACAATAGATCGGTCTAGTTCTGGGGCCATATCATTGAGCATGGCCACATTCAGATGTATTTGGGGAAGGTGAAAGCGATCCAAGAATGGAAGACTCCTTTAAATGTGACAAAATTTAGGGCCTTTATGGGACTAACTAACCACTATTGTTGCTTATTGGAGGGCTACACCTCTGACTGGTTATCCTGCTCTTTTGTTTTGTAGCACTAGAAGCTCGCTCATGCTACTTCGGTGGCGCTTTTTTGCCTTCTCTTCGCTATGGACATGAGTGCTAGTGGACACGGGGAGGGACCAAGTGAAGCATGTTGTTCATAATGGAAAGAAAGATATCACTACTTCGCCTTTTTGTTAGACCTCCGGTGCTAACACAGTGGTCTCTAAACCTCCACTAACCTCGTGTATTAATAGGGATGATAATGGATCGGCCGATGACAATCTATTGTCATTCCTATGTATTAGTAAAACTTTCACTTAATTATTATCATACTGCTATTTTAAAATTGAGTAAAATTTATAATTTTATTACAATTAACCTTAATTATATTTATTTATATCTCCATATTGTTAAATAAAAAATGTGATTACGAAAATATTGCAATTTAATAAAACCCAATATATTACATTTGATGGTAATTTTCAATCTAGCACTCTTTGAAGGGCTAAGAGTAGTCCAACATCATTTGCTTTACAATAAATATATATGTGAGACATGATTGACATTTTAATTTACTTTAAAATTTCTAATCAGGGTGACACGGACATAAAACAAATATTAAAAGGAAATTGAAATCTAAACGAATGGTACAAATAAAAGAAAAGCTTAATTTAGATGTGAAATTGATGCCAATGTGAGATTGATGCCAAATAAATCTAAAATATTTAATGTTCCTTAACCAATCACATTTTTTATTTGCTTTGACAAATATTTTGTAGAAAAAAACCCTATTCGAGTCATATTTTCTCATGATAATTTTCTATTTTGCATTTAAAATCTTAATACATGTTGAATAATCGTTACTTCAAATTTCAATTCAAGTGTTTGGTTTTGTTTTAAAAATTTGACTGAAAGTTAAACCAGTATGAAAAGAAGTTTAAGATTTAAAAAGTTCAATTAATATCAGATTGTTATAAAATCAGTTAAGTTTGAATAAAATTAAAGAATTCGAAATATGATTGAAAGAGATTGTTCTTATTTATCAAATAATTTGAATTTTATTTAAAAATTGTTAAATAAAAATTTGTTTATTTATTTAAGTTTATAATAACTTATTAATTACCAAAAATTAACCAATGAATTAATAAATTGGTCGTTTTTTAAGAACAAGAGATATTAAAATTAAAAAAATCGAAAAGTTAAAAACCGAATCGAAAAATTGGAAGGTTCAAGATTTTTATGACTAGACCGACCGAATCGAATGAGTTTTTTTAATCATTGATTTTTATCATTTCAATAAATATTAAAAGATGTAAATTGCAGTGGCTTAAATATTTTAACAATTATTTAAAAAATAATATTTTATCTTTCCAAGAACCAGGCCACCAAGTAAAGAGCGAGTGAGGCTAACCAATAATTCATACATGGGCTAAAACCATATGAAATGTCCACACATGAAATACCGTTTCAATTCCTTTGACCCATTTTTAAAAGAGCCCAAGAGAGTACACTACAAGAACCTGCAGTCTGAAGTTGAAGTGGGTTTTCTATCCATGGCCCAAATAAATTACCCGAAACGATATATCGATTCGGGCATGTGATCAGACCGTTTCAATCTTTCAGACTTGAATACTATTCAAAGTACAATCAAATTGAATTGGGTTGTGTGTCTTGGATCTGATTCGGTTTCAGGTCGAATCTCGGCCTAAGCCCAAGTCCAAGATACCGTACCTAAATACACTCAATCTTCCGATATTTGGGGTTGTTAGAAAGATGCTTCAAGGAAGTTTGTTAAGTGATATTTTACGAGGTTCCTGTGAGAAATGTACACGAAAGACTCAAATCATGACGAAACAAGTCGATGAGGACTATTGGAATCGTAGTACCACGTCCTACTCAGACCTTGACTAGGGAAAGGCAACAACCCTGGAATGGACTGGTCTGGTTTTCTTGGATTTTCAAAGGTGGTCCAGCCAGTTGCTAGTGGGGATATTATAATAGCGGCTTCACACTCTTGACTTTTGGGTTTGAAAATTGGTAAGAAGGCACAATTTACTTAAAATTTTTAAATAAAATGATTAATTGAGAGCGAAGATATAGTCGATCAAATTTACAAATATTAGTTATATCAAATCTGCTATTTATATAGATGATAATGGATCGTTACGACCCGAAGCTTAAACCAAAAGCCTTAAACTCAGTCTGATATGATTTTGATAATTTCACAAATTGAATAAAATTATATTATTTTAATCCGTAAAATTGAATTAGATTAAGTTATGAAGCTTAAGTTAAGACTAAATTTGAGATTCAAAATTTTTATTTTTTTAAATTCGATCTCGACCTAAGTTTTATTAAAACAAATTTAATTTATTGGCTTCGAATCTGGCCCAATTTTATCTTTCCTAATTGTTTAGATCTTAATCGTAAATTCGTTAAATAATAAATTTATAAATTATTAGGGGGAAAATGATTGGTTTTGATTTGCAATCAATCTTAGCATTGACCTAGTTGGTTCAAACGTCAAAGTCTGCCATGAAAGGTAAGGTGTTTCCACATGTAAATGATTGTGTTATTTCGTTTCGGATTCCAGCATCTTTGAACTTTGAACGCTTCCCTAACGCT
The DNA here is from genome assembly GCA_026284465.1 of Erythroxylum citrifolium. Classification (NCBI taxonomy): domain Eukaryota; kingdom Viridiplantae; phylum Streptophyta; class Magnoliopsida; order Malpighiales; family Erythroxylaceae; genus Erythroxylum; species Erythroxylum citrifolium. The sequence goes on along the minus strand of JANKOE010000006.1, from coordinate 1,006,442 downwards.
TTCTGGGTTTTTTTTATTTTAAGGTACTGTTTGGCAATGCATTAGCTATAATTAATTATATTAGCTGATTTAATTAGCGGATTGTATTAGTTATTTGTTAAAGATGTTTTATAAAATTAACTGTTTAGTATTAATTGTTTATGTGTAAAATAACTGATAAAAATACGATTTTTAAAATAATTATAAGAGTATGAATGTTACATATCTTAGTATGTCGTTGAATATTCTTATAAGAATTTAAATTTTAGAAAAGTCATGTTTACCTGTACTATTTTATCATTTATGAGAAATTTATGCAACTCTTTTTATTTTCATTTTCGTTTAAACCCTTAGTCTCCAGCAATAAATTATTAAAATTAAATAACGACAAAAGGAAACTGAAAGATCCATAAAAATTTGATATTTGAAAGATCTAATTTTATGAATTCCAACGACCCTTTTCACTAAACTTGCGAAGACGAAAGACTTCTGACTTCTTCCATTAAAGAAATGTGTACAAATTACAGGTGCAAGTACAGCAATGTTACGTAGATGTTTTAGAGATGTTACGTAGATGTTTCCCTCTAAATTAACCTATACAACCACCAGTACTTTGTCGGGACTCAGGACTTGCGTATAACCTTGTTAAATACCTGAGCAAGCAGGCTCAAACTTTCATGTTGAACTTCACTTTCGATCTCATCTCCGAAACTCTCTCCAAGTTCTCATGGCTCAAGAAGCTCCTAACCTAACACAAACTGTTTCAGGCTGGGCAGCTCATGACATCTCTGGCAAGATCAGTCCTTACACTTTCAAGAGAAGGTCTGATCATTTTTCTAATGCTTCTGTTTCATTCCTTCCTTAGGTTTTGAACTAACAGATCTTGTAATGAACAGAGAAAATGGGATCAACGATGTGACTATAAAGATACTGTATTGTGGGATATGTCATACCGATCTTCACTATGCAAAGAACGACTGGGGAATCACCATGTACCCTGTTGTGCCAGGGTGAGAAAGTCGATGTCCTGAACTGAACCTGTGTTTTCGTTTGTCAGGTTTCAGGAATTTTACAATTTGGTGTTTCGACGTATACTGATTTTTCAGGCACGAAATCACTGGAGTGATCACTGAAGTGGGGAGCAATGTCAAGGAGTTCACAGTTGGAGATAGGGTTGGTGTTGGGTGCTTGGCAGCTACGTGTTTGGACTGCGAGTTCTGCAAAAGTTCTCAGGAAAATTACTGTGATCAGTTGCAGTTTACCTATAATGGCATTTTCTGGGATGGTACTGTCACATATGGTGGTTACTCAGACATGCTGGTTGCTGATCACAGGTGGGTTTTATACATCGGTTCGGATCGTTACTGCGATTTAACGTAATGGTTTAAATGTTCTTGAGATTGATGAAAAAACTAAATTTGATGTGAAGGTACGTGGTAAGAATACCAGAGAACCTACCAATGGATGCTGCAGCACCATTGTTATGTGCTGGGATTACTGTGTTCACACCATTGAAGGACAGTTCACTTCTGGATTCACCAAAGAAGAAGATAGGAATCGTTGGTCTTGGAGGCCTTGGTCACATAGCTGTGAAGTTTGGTAAGGCATTTGGTCACCATGTAACTGTTATCAGTACCTCTCCGTCCAAAGAAAGAGAAGCCAAAGAACGATTAGGAGCTGACGATTTCATAATCAGCACAGACCCCGAACAGATGCAGGTTTGTTATTCTTTATTCGCCATCAAGTACATATTCCAACACTTTCCAATGCACCAAACATAAAACAAACAAGTACCTTTTGCTTATTATATAACTGTGTTTGACTGTTCCAGGCTGGAAAGCGAACCTTGGATTTTATATTGGATACAGTATCAGCTAAGCACCCTCTGGGACCAATCCTGGAATTGCTAAAAGTTAACGGGACTTTGTCAGTGGTCGGTGCTCCTGACAGACCATTTGATTTGTCAGCTTTCCCTTTGATATTCGGTATGACAATAGATCAGACCAGGCTCAGAATACTAGTTTTTCTCATTTGATTTGGGACAAAGTCAAATCGAGAGCACTGAAAATTGGGCTGATTGATCTGTTTTGCAGGCAAGAGAACGATCAAGGGAAGTATAATAGGAGGGATCAAAGAGACACAAGAGATGCTGGACCTGTGTGGGAAGCATGAGATCACTTGCGACATTGAAGTTGTTAAACCTGAGGAGATCAACCAAAGCATGGATCGTCTTGCAAGAAATGATGTTAGATATCGATTCGTCATTGACATTGCTGGAAATTCATCAAAACTGTAGGGACCTCAAGGTGTGATGTTCTTCTACTGAGCTACTGAATCTGCAGGATTCGTTCGTCTTGTTGAGAGAAGAGATTATGATCCATTGACAAAAAGAAAAAGAAAAAGAAAAAAATGTGTGGATTGTGTATTAAGCACTTTCATTTAATTATTGAACCGACTTTCAATTATTTATATTAAGTAGAGAAATATATTTTCGTATGATCTAAAACTTTGATTAATATAAAATTTTAAAGAATAAACTATTTAAATAAGTCTTTCTATTAGTTATTAATTACAAGTAAAGTTGCGTATTATTTGATCTTTTCAGATCTTAAAGAGATTTTTACTTAGTGTTGTAACTGTTGTAGTATTAAATTATTTAAATCAGAAAATTTGCAAAAGGGTAAAATCTTGTATTACCAATACGATCCATTAATTCATTGAACTTGCATTAATTACTATGAAGTACTTATAAAATTTTTTTGTTGTTGTAAAAGTTAAATTTTCATGTTCATTTTAGAATTTTTTAGAGATGATAAATTACAAGTTACAAATCTTTTATATTTTTATTCCAATATTAATTTCTTACAATTTTAATTATTTATTTATATTTTTAATAATTGACTACTTCAATTAAAAAAATTATCTTTAATAACAATAGCAGAAAAATTTTAAACCGTACAATTTTTTGGTTAGTTTTTAAGTTTCTGGTTTAATTTATTTTAATAAATTTTTTATTAAAGATCGATTAATTTATTAATTAATTGATTAATTTTTATTAATTATCATGTTCTTATAAACTAAAATAAATAAATTAATTTTCATTTAATAATCTCATTTTCAATTAAACTTTAAATTATTCAATAGATAAGAATTACCTTTTTCAATCATATTTAAAATCTTTTAAGTTTGTTTAAGTTAATTTTATGATTATCTAATACTAGTTAAATCTGTTAAATCTTAAATTCTTATCTTACTTATTCCAATTTTTAAAATATTAGAGTTAATATTTTCATTAATAAATTTATTGCAAATAAAATGCATTAATTTTCTAACCGCCCTTTTTACAAACTTGCGAAGACGAAAGACTCGGGAGTAGACCCCATAAGGGCTTACAAGGGGAGTTAAAACCAAATCCTAAATATATACCCCGCTCCAACCTATGTCAGCAGGTAGGGCCCAACTCACTTGTGACACTTGCCTACGAGTTCCAGTTCCCACATTGATTTTCTGAGATTTGAACACGCGACGTTGGGCAAACCCAGGTCGTTACCTGGTGGCTCTGATATCACTGAGCCCCCTCCCATAAGTGCTTACAAGGGGAGGTGAAACCAAATCCTAAATATCCAATACTCGGTTAAAATGGTGCTAAAACATGAAATTTGAAAAGTTACATATAAGCAATCTTACTTTTATCTAATAGAGATGTTGTTTATGATAAATTCACATATAATACACCACGAAGAAACTTTAAAATTATAAATGGACGTACATATGTATACAAAAAATCAAATAAACATTAAAAAAATGTAATAAAAATAACTAAATATAAATAAATAATAAAAATATTGAATAATCATAATACTAAAAAAATATGTATGACAACATAAAATAATGTACATTAGAAACTGTCAAAGCTTAACAATAAATGGTAAGATAAAAATACAAACTAGAAAAGACAGTGTATAAGAGTAACTCCAATTAGGTCAAATGGTAAAATAAAAATACCAACCAAGAAACACCTATATAGGAATAACTCTGACCATTAATACATTAATTACGCTAAGTAGGAAATTAAATAAGCTAAACACTCGAAGAAGCAAATACGACGCAATAAATGCAACGAACACAGTTTATTATAACTTACAAGAATGTGAATATCGTCTTTAAGAGAGATCATTTATCTGTATTTTAGAACGCCAAAATTTTCTATTACAGGCCAAATTTTTGATAAAATTCAACTGACTTATATCTTTCTTCATCACTTTTCGCTATTCTTTTTACACCTTTTCATTCTTCTTTTTTTCTTCCTCCTCAGGACATGCACATAACCTTGTTAAATGCCTGAGCAAGTAAGCCCAAACTTTCATGTAAAACTTCACTTTCAATCTCATCACCTAAACTCTCTCCAAGTTCTCATGGCTCGAGAAGCTCCTAACCTAACACAAACTGTTTCAGGCTGGGCAGCTCATGACACCTCTGGCAAGATCAGTCCTTACACTTTCAAGAGAAGGTTTGATCCTTTCTCTACTGCTTTTGATTCATTCCTTGCTTAATTTTTGAACTAACAGATCTTGTAATGAACAGAGAATATGGGATTAACGACGTGACTATAAAGATACTGTATTGTGGGATATGTCACACCGATCTTTACTATGTGAAGAACAGGGGAATCAGCACGAACAACAGGGGAATCAGCACGTACCCTGTTGTGCCAGGGTGAGAAAGTCGATGTCCTAAACTGAACCTGTGTTTTAGTTTCTCACGTTTCGTTTAATTATCTTTATTATTAAATAGTATGTGTAAATCTTTTGTCGAAATTAGTACGAGGAGATCATAGTATTGAGTATGAAATTTTTTCACAAAAAGTGAGGTTGAGAGATAGTGTCAAGAGTTAAGTGATATCAGTTGATAGGTCCTAATCAAAGCTGAATAAACCAGTAAGTTGTTGAAATATTGCTTGCCTTTATTCATGAATGAGCAATAATTTATACAGCAGAAATAATAAGGTAAAATAATGAAAATAAAAACAGATGCTAAAAATTAAATAAGAATTACATTCCTATTTTTAAGCAAGCAACCAGTGGCTATGATTTTTTTCCCACGTTCTCATACATGCACAAACTGATTATTAGTCAAAAATGCTTCTATGGGATTTTCTTAGCTTATCATCAGCTTAGTAAAGCTTTGGATAAATCTATTGTATTTCGGTGAAAATGATTAAGCTGAGTGAGAGCCTCGCAGATGTAAGCAAGGTGTGTCGAACTGCGTTACCAAATTTTTGGTACTTTTTATTATTTCGTTTTGATTGTTTTTATTTTCGTTTATGCTAGAGACGTCCACGATAAAAATTGAAAATTTTGCGAAACTATTACCCCTCAATTTTTAACGATGCACTGTTTTTTCAGGCACGAAATCACTGGAGTGATCACTGAAGTGGGGAGCAATGTGAAGGAGTTCAAAGTTGGAGATAGGGTTAGTGTTGGGTGCTTGGTAGCTACGTGTTTGGAGTGCCAGTTCTGCAAAAGTTTTCAGCAAAATTACTCTGATCAATCGCAATTTACCTATAATGGCATTTTCTGGGATGGTACTATCACATATGGTGATTTCTCAGACATGCTGGTTGGTGATCACAGGTGGGCTTTATATATCGGTTTGGATCATTACTGCGATGTATCGCAATGGTTTAAATGTTCTTAAAATTGATGAAAAAACTGAATTTGATGTGAAGGTACGCGGTAAGAATACCAGAGAACCTGCCACTGGATGCTGCAGCACCATTGTTATGTGCGGGGATTACTGTATTCACACCATTGAAGGACAATTCACTTCTGGATTCACCAAAGAAGATAGTAATAGTTGGTCTTGGTCATATAGCTATGAGGTTTGGTAAGGCATTCGGTCACCATGTAACAGTTATCAGTACCTCTTCCTCCAAAGAAAGAGAAGCCAAAGATTTAGCCGAAATTATACCTTTGTACGATTAGTTAAAGATTAATTAAAATTATTGAAAGAGACTATTCTTATTTATAAAAAAAAATTAAAGTTTAATTTAAATAAAAAATGATTGATTTACGAAATCAATCGATTAATTAATAAACTTATCAATTTTTAACGATAAGAGTTATTAAAATAAATCATAACCGGAAAAAAAAATAAATAAAAAAATCAACTAGTTCAAGATTTTTACGGCTGAATCTGTCGAAGCGATTAAGTTTTTTAATCATTGATTTTTATTTTTATGTTTTAAAAAATCATCTTTATAGTATTTTTTATAATTATTATACAACTCATTCTATCATATATTATTGGTTTGCTATGTATTTATAACTTCAAACAATAGTGTATGTAAATTTTGTCATTTTGAATAAAAGATAAACGGACAATTAATAGAAAATGATAGAGAAAATTCTATAACAATTAAATAATACCATAAAAAGAAATTATAATTTTCTAATTATAAAGATTTAAATAAAAATAAAATTCCCTTTATACAGGATATCAAGTAAAAAAAAAAAGAAGTATAAACTTGAGTCTCATGATAATGCTCGTTGATTAAAAAAAACCTTTAACTCGTTCGGTAAATTTAATCGTGAAAATTTTGAACCGTTCAATTTTCAAGTTTAATCTAATTTAATAACTCTTATTATTAAAAATTAATTAATTTATTAAGTAATAAGTCAATTTTCATAAATTAATAAGTTATCATAAATCAATTAACTTTCATTTAATAATCTTTTTTAATTAAACTTTAAATTCTTCAATAAGTAAATACGATGTCTTTTAATCATGTTTCAAATTCTTTAATTTTATTTAATCTTTAGCCGATGTTATGATAGTCTAATATTGGTTGAACCGTTTAAACCTTAAACTTCTTATTTTACAGGTTTAACTTCTATCATTCACTAATAACATAATTCAAATATTGAAAAAATTGAAACAAATATTCAATTCTTGTGAATTACAAGACCTATTTAGATAGCTTAAAGTCTTAAACCCAAAGAGAGAATCTTAACCCCATGCCAGAAGGGGACAAATAGCAGTGAAGTAAAGCCAAGATAATGGGTAATTTAGTAGCATAATTCATACTCCACAGGGTAGGTTTGAAGTTGATCTGGGGATGATGATCCTGTGACCGGAGTGATTCCTGATGAATGCATTCGTAGCAGCACAGTAGGATTTTCTCATTCCAATCCAAGGGAAGCATTTTGATCAAAGCATTCCACTAGGATTCAGCTCCCATCTCTCAGTTTCTTGTATTCCTCAAGCGTTGATAGTGAAGCCTTTGTCTTAAGCCAATCTGCTGGCTTAGGCATGATAATTGCAATATATCCTTCTCGACCGGCCTGCAATTTAGTTGAGAAAGCACCATAAGGATTCTCTAAACCACTGATTGTGACCTCAAATGGAAATAATGAATTGCTGCTAGCTGTACAACAAGAACTCTTAAGGACCAAACCATGAAATCAAATATTTTCCATCCATCCTTCAACAACAGATACAAGATTACCAACACGAAACTGATTCTCACCGATGAATTCAGCAATCCCGGATGTTTGATTAGCCTATCATTTACTTCTAGGAGGGAACCCTTAACACAACATCTGTCAGAGTTCAAGAACAAATGTATATATACATTTTAATCCTGCAAGGACGAATCAGAATAGGGAAAGAGCAAAAGTGCAAGAGGTCGACCTCACAATATACGAATTGCCATTGGTGCAAACCTTACACAAAGCTGTGTTAGATTCAAAGTGTTGTGCATTCTGCAGAAACCAATCACAAGAAAAATAAATAAACTCAAACAGTTGATGATACAATTAGTTCATCAACCCCCTAAAACTCAAAGGTCCTCTTCAAATTGGAGCGCAACACCTCAAATTCTATACAAGAGTATGTAGTTTTACTTAATGGCAAAACAGTATAGGTTTAATATACCTTTTTGCGCTTGCCGGTGACCTTAATGCCACTCCGATCAGACTTCCCGACGTTGAAATCAACGGCCGTGATTCCACCTTCATCCTTGAAAGCCACATGGGTCGGAGCCAAACCGATCACGCAAAGCCTTTGTAAGGAAAATTACAATCAAATAACCACAATAAGCATTGAATCAGTCGCAAATAACCAAATTATTTAACAAAAGGTTAAATCTTCATATACCCATTTGCGTGCCGATAAACATACTGGTCGTGTCCCGGTTTTATAAAATCTGTCGGGAATTACTTAAAATTACGTAAAATTCTTGTTTAAGAAGAACAGCACCAAAAAAAAAAAAACAGACAGGGTTTAAGGTTGTCTCCGAACCTGGAGCATAGTACGAGACGAAATTGGTTTCAACTGCAGAGAGAGGGGTGGCGGGAAGATCCCGGAGGTCAGGGACTAAGAGATTACGCAACTCTTCATCTTCAACTACAAAAGTTTCAGCTTCTGGTTGTTTCGATTCCTCCTGTTGTTCTTGTCTTCGGATGGTGTCGCTGTCTGGTGGATTGTTCGATTGGTTCATTGAGGTTTAAGGTACGAGTGACGGATAACAGTTGAAGGATTCGGTTTCAGTCCAAGTTCAGAACAGTCTTGACGGCTACAGCAGGCGAGTCTTCACACTTTGGACTAAGACTTTGTTTTTGAGTTCAACAATTGGGCTCTTGCAATTTGGTTATTGTGGACCTGAAATCGATTGGGCCTTAGCAATTCTTAGTCTATAATATTTAATAATTTCTTTCTAAATTAGAAATTATTATTTAATTTTTTTTGCTACAAAGGAAGAAAATAAAACACCCTAACTAGCACAAGGTTCTGCAGTACAAAACGCCATGAAAGTCGCGAAGGAATTGGTCCCTAATGATCTCCGGCAAGTCGTGCAAAATATGCAGACCAGGACTGAACGCTGCTACAAGCGAAACCATCCGGTCGGCATACTGGTTGTCCTCACGATACACGTGTCTGAGTTGCACTTCCCAAGCTCGGTGAAGTAATCCGTGGATACCTGCCACCAACAAAAAATCATCAGTGAAAATGAGTTCGGAAGAGGAGAGGAATGACAAAATTAACTCAGCCTAGTCCAACCCAACCCGAAGTCAATGGGGCAAACTGAGTTGACTAAGCTTTGGATCAGGCTCAAATTTCTCTTAAAAAAAATATGACATTAGGCTGACACCGCTCTCTCAATTTTTTTCTAAAAAATAAATTTAATTGAGCTTGATGGGCTTCAACTAACCCAAAACTTAATCGAGCTCGCGCTTTGAGATTGATCTAGGCCGAAACACAAAAGGTTTGGGTCCTACCCAACCTATTACTAACTCTACTATTTGATTAATTTTAAGGATAACATATTAGTTCGAGTTTGACTTAAAGTTAAGGAACCAAGTTTATTTAATTGAGTTTATATTTAAACTCGAATATAAATTTAACATTTTTATATTTCATTAATTATATTAAACTACTTGTGTCCAATTGGACCTAAAATTAACAAATTAAATTAGATTTAATTGAATTTTAACTCGATTTTATATTCATATATTTAAACTCAATTAGATTTAAGATCAAATTCAATCAAATTTATTTTTTTATCATAAATAAATCACTATGTTTTAAATATATATTTCAATAAATTTTCAAATACATATTACAATTTTTAGATCACATATTTTAGATTAATTGTTTGATAAACTTACAAATTTAAATTAATTGACACAAGACCAATGTAAAAACACTAGAGTCAAATATAACCTTATATTTTGATCCTTTATAGAGCTAAAGACAAGAGCATAATTTCTAAAACTATTTTAAAAATTTCGCTAAAATATGAAATCTAAATATATTCAATAGCACGCAACCTTACTTTTATGCTGTAAAGAGATTGTTTCTCAATCAAACTATCTTATGAATGGTATTAAATAAATTATTGTAGGGAAATAATAATTCATGAATTAAGTAAACCGAATAAATTATTTATTCAGATTGAAGAGAAAAAAAATGAAAAAATATATATTTTTTCTCCTACCAAATTCAAATTACACAAAGGAAGACAACAAATGTTCCAATCAAATCCTGTCTCCGTCCACTTCGACGGCTCCAAGGATTGCGGAAAACACACTCAAGCTCACATCACAAGACTCAAGTGAACCGTTTTATTGCTTTTGGTCCTTCCAAAACAATTCAAATCACGGATCACACGCAAAAAGTAAAGAAGGTCATCACCTAATGACCTTACAATCTAACCTAATCTCCTGTCCACCAGAGATGCTACTCATTTTGATCATGGACTTGACAAAAGCCTTCTCGAACTCTTCTTGGTAGCTCGCAAATTTGGACACCAATGCCTTAGTTTTTGGTGTAGTGAGCAGAGCTTGGTCGGACGAGAAGACGCTCCTGCCTTGTAGAAGTAGCTTGTAATAAGAGTTGTCGAACACTGTCGATGTAGAGTCTAGAGGAGAACCGGCGTTCCTGACTTTGTTGTGCATCGGACAAACTTGTCTTAAACTGGCTGCGAAGATTGGACTCATCGTTGGGTCGACGTCGTGAGAGGCATTGAAGTTGTGGATTCTGTTCTGGAACGATGAACAATGAGAGAACCCTAGAGTGTGTCCTCCTGAAACAAGATTCCCAAGTGCAAGAAAATGAGTATTATTCACTAGCAGATGGGTAATTTCTGATGATTTGCCTTTGCAATGGCTGCTGGATTGCCAAGCCTATGGATGTGTGTTAGTACCTGAGAGAGCGACAAGATCTTCCATGGAAAGGCCTCTTTGAGCGAAATTTTGCTGTAACTGAGAGATGTTGAAGACAGGACCTGGTAATTGTCTAGTATCACTTGCCATGGAGATTCTCCCATCTAATCTTCCTTTTGGCACATCCCAAGTAGGACCTCCAGACTAACAAACACACGTATACATCTATTCAATCAGATCACAAGGTTTTAAGAAACAGATGGATTAGTGTTTACATAGATACTGACCAAATGTACAGCATCTCTAGCAGCTAGAGCCAGAATATCAGCACAAGATACCACTCCAGGGCACATAGATTCTACAGCTTTCTTTGCGTTGTCAATCACATAAAAAGCATGCAGTGAAATATTAGGAGGTGCGTCCTTTTCTGCTTTGTTCTGTCCCTTCGATTCCAGGAGCACAGAAGCATCACATCCCTAAACATAAAAATACACATTCCAAGAACATGCCATTGGAATCTGCTAAAAATCAAAGTATAATTGATGGGTTTGTTTTAAGAATAAAGCTAAAGAAAACAAAAGAAAAATGGTTACTCTAATGAAGCAATCGTGAAAGTGCATCCGAAGCAGAGCAGCAGGAACTGTATTATCATTCAACATAGCTTTTTTAACAGCATTCGTGACAGTGGACTCTAGATTTGGACATGAATGTTCATAGTAGTTTGGGGTGAGAGCTTTTACAGAAGAAGAAATGATGAAAATAGCAGCTAAAACGAGAGTAACTAAATCTGCCATGATTGAAACTTACAAGCTTTGACACTAACAAGTTTTGTTTATCTGAATACAAATTTGGATGAAGAAGCTTCTGAATTTATAGAAGGAATTGAACTGGAGTGATATGTTCGTTAGGAGTTGTTAAAGAGAAGGATAAGGTTGTTAAGAGAATTGGTGATCAAGAACCAAAATAATTGGAGTAGTGCTCGTGGATGTACAGAAGAAGACAAGCAAATGAAACACTTACTCTGTTATTGTTTATTTTGTTTAAGAACTAAAGAGGTGTTTGCTTGTATCATCAAGTTGACCTCCATAACCAACCTGCAAGTTTTGTTTGTTTAGGTATAGCAGCTTCAAGCAACTTATGTCACTCAGATGATCAAACGTACTTTTGGAGTAGCATTGAAGCATATATGCATGGGCCCAGCCCAAAATTTTTCTAAAAAGTCTAAACCCAATTAAAGTTTAATTAACTTAAATTTTGTTCGTTAATTTCATATTAGAATGAATTGAACTCGGACCAAATTGCCAACTCTAGAATTATATAATGAAGCATAGTTGTTAAATTATCGTTGGTGTTAACTTGGTTTTTTTTTTTGAAACGGAGGAACCCGTAACCATTATCATCTGGATGTGTACTAGATAAACCTCCCGATTGACACAATAGCTTGCAAATTAAGCCAACCAGATACTGTGCATTAAGCAAGTCTTGTACGACAAACTCAATCGAGAGAGTGTAAGTAAGGAGATTCGAGCATAAGACCTTTTGGCCCCATGTCTCCCACTCTACCAACTCAATTACCCCATGGGCGTTAATGTATTAAATTACTAAACTTTTTAATTTTTAACTCATAAATCTTTAAAAATCTCACTTGAGTTGAGTCTATAAGATTCTACTGTTTATAATTTGTATTAAATGTATAGAATTTATTAATACACTCTTTAAAGTTTTTCTTATTATATAAATAAACCCTTTTTTATTAGAAACAATAACAACAACAACACTCAATAGAAATTTCACTAAGACGCGGAATTTGGAAAAGTCCAATTGTATTAAGCTTTACTCCTAACTAATAGATATGTTATTTCCAGCTGACCCAAATAAACCCTCTTTATTATATAATAAAATTGTTAATTTTTGCATGGTTACTAAATTTTATTAAAACAAAAAATTTAAAGAATCATTAATGTTTATCCTATAAATATCAAATTAGTAGGAGTTTATTTAGATTTTTGTAAATTTTAAGAGTTTGTTTACATTTTGTTAGAAATAATAATTTTTATTATCTTATACTTTTTATAAATCAATTATATCGTTATTATTTTAGCAGTCTTTGTAATAATAATTATTAATATTGTCTAAATGATCTCAACTTATAAAAAAATAATTTATGATATATTATATAATATAATTTAAACAATATCAGTCATAATAATGGCTTTTTTAATTTTTATAATGAAAAAATTTAGAATGTCAATAAGTCAGGGGAAACGCCAGAGCTAGCTAGCCAGCCTACTGGTTGTGAGTTTGTGACCCAGCTTGGTCCGTCCTTACTTTTTTATAAAAATATTTACAAAATGACGTCGTTTTTGATAAAATGACACCGTGTATGTTGTTGGCCCATCCAAACTATTTTGGTTTGTGGCCCACTATATCTCGATCAACCCGAGCTAAAATCGAGCTAGACCGGCCGGGGCAAAAATTGTACGAGCCTAAAAAAAGATTATAGCCACCAATATGCACTATAGGTAAAGGGAAGTACCTGAAAGTACAAGTTTCTAAAGAAAAGAGTACAAACGAACTGAAACATAGAATCAGACAATGACCTTCAAAGTTGTTGCAAGGACCCAACGGTAAAGATATGGTTTCATTATTAAGCATACTTCATTTAATAAATAATTATAAATTATATAATATAATATCTCACTGGTCAAGTAGTAGCTTTTTAAATATATATATATAATTGCTAATTATTTTATTATTTATATATGTATATGGTGGATAAGGTCAATCATTCACAGCACAAAAGAAAACATTAGAATAAGATTTGGAATTTTTGATGGATGAAGCAGTTGGATTGTAATCTATATAAGTAAAGAACAAGCACATTTACATCACATTGTGATAATTTTTATGAATGACAATAAACCGAGTCAAGTATAAATAATAAGTAAGCTCTTTTTTAATTCGCGATAGCTTGAAACTCGAATAAGCGTTATATTCGACAAAATGATGTTTTTGTCAGTGAAGTTAAGCTGTTTTGAATCGGGTTGTACCGTAAAGTTTGAGTTTTGAATATTGTTCATTCAAATTTTTGTTAGAATGAATTTTATTTAATAACTTTACATTTAGATTGTGAACCATTGGGCTTGCTTTGACTCAAATTATTTTGTCTTAATAATTTTACTATATGCAAGATATTAAATTATAGATTATGAGTTATATTACTCAATTACAAGTTCTTATAATAATTATTAGGATACAAATATAATTACAATAAATTTAATTAACTCACTCGTTACTCAAATATGATTAATATTTAGTAATTAGTTTTTTTAGGGGATTTAGTAATTAGTTTTTGAATTTATTGTATCAGTAATGTAATAATACATTTCAAGTATAATTTAAATTCTAAAATTCAGTTTGATTCAAAATTTAATTGAATTTTAGATCGATTAAAAAAACTTGAACTCATCGGAACAAAAGAAGAAATAACATTTCGAGTGACGATATTATTGACTTTATATAGACCTGAAATTATATATAATACAATAAAATTGAAACAACTTCATATAAGAAAATCACATTGACAAATCTATTGTATCTTGAGTAAAATAAAATAAAATCTTGGAAATTAAACCAAGAGTTCACGGGATTATAAGCAATCCTCCACAATGCAATAGGTAGTCTGAAATGGAGGCGGGGCTGCTTCAGGAAAAAAAAAAAAACAAGCACGCCTCAGCCTGAACAAATCCTGAACTCTGGAGGAACTGATGCACACAGTTTAGTTGCATCAGAACTGTACGTTGCTAGAGAATGTCTGACCAAAACTCCAACCTGATGGAACAATGTCTGTGAACAATTTGGTTTCTCCATCAGTAGTAGTGATACTGAAGGACAAGGATTGCCCGTTTAGATATGCATTTGATTGCCAATTAGCTCCCCAGTTTCTTGACATGGCCAACCATCCTGTTTTTGAACCTTTCACTGATACAGACTGGATTGATCCAGCTCCTGCAACGTTACTTACCAGTACAAGCTCGAAATAGTCTCTCCCATTAATGGTGAATCTAACTCCACCATGCTTCTTACATGGAACCCTGCACAATAAACCTCTGGTTTAGCCCAACATATCTTTTAAGACACAAATTTTAAGTTTGTTTAGATTTTTGCCAGTGCAGATTATTCATAAATTTAAGGTCCATCACGATAATATTAAAAAAAAATGGGGTTAAATTATTCCGAAGTTAATAGGACAGATTATATTTAATCGAGTTTGAGCTTAGGCTTAATTAATAAGAGGGTCGGCCTAGCCCGACTATTTGCCACTTCTTCTTTTGATGTAAGATCCATATCAGGGTTTGACAGGTTTCCTAAGGTAAACTTGAAAGTCAGAGTTTTATCAGGATAAGATATGTTTCAGTTTCGCGTACCTCTGGAAGAGAACAGGGACGATCCCACCCTTATAAATGCCGATCTTTTCCCAAGCAGGTTGAGCCATGTCGAAGTGCTGGAGAGGAGGGTTGCACCAACCTCCATTGTCGTTCGGAAGAGCATAGTTTGGAGGGCAGAAGTTGGTTGCAGTAATGGTTACAGACGTTCCTTTGATACACCATCTGGAGTCAGTTTGATAGTCACATACGATCTTGTAACATTCTCCACAGGAACCTCCATTGTTGAACAAAGCTGTGCTGAGAGCAGCTGTTCTAGTCCCATAACCAGTCGAATATAAATCTCCGTAACCACAAGCTCCTCCTGGTAAACAAAAAAGAAGTAAAAACTGTTAACCCCAAAACATATCAGAATCAAACAACATGAACAAACTACAGGTAAACAGGTTGAGATTCTAACCCATAGTTCCTGAAGCATCACTACCACCATAAAATGTAGCATGAGCTTTTGTCCATCCTGAAGACGCATAAGCCATAACATAAGACCAGAACTGAACCAAGATCACCAATGTAAGCACCAGCTTTGCCATTTTCTTTACAAGCAACTGTAATAAAAAATGGAGCAAAAAGGAAGAGAGCAACAATCTGGCATTTGCAAGGACAAGAACTGCCTCTATAAATAAGGAACCAGAGTTCAGACTTCCTTAATGCAACAACCTTACATATGATGTCCTAAATTTACATTAAACTTATCTCCGAAAGTGCCAGTCAGAATTCTGAGACTCAATCAATTATTCCCATGTTCTACCTCTATCATTGCAATGCTCACATGCTATACCCAACAGAAGAGCCGTGAAAAGTTCAAGAAGTCACTCCACTATCCATGGAGTTTTTGTTCGTATTTTTAATGTGCTAGTTGTTGCCAAATTGAAGAAAGATACAAGCAACTTTCAATTTTCTATCGTAAGGGAATATTTTGGGTTAGATCATATCATGTCACTTCACATGGTTTTGTTTTGACCTATTAATATCATACAATCGCTTATTAGTTTGGTCTAGTGCAACATGTGCCTTAATATTTGACATTAAAGAGTTCTGAAAAGCTGATGCTTTGTTATTTTATACTTTGATCTCTTATTGTGATTTCCATAAATAAATTTTCAAGAATTTACAATATTTGTTAATAACATATTGCATATCAAATAATATAATCAAATGCTTTGAATAATTATTTGATGAGTTGATAATTTAAAAAAATCGAATTATACCAAACTTTTGATTATGACAATTATGCTTAATAGGGATACCAAACCGACCCTAACTCAACCTGAGTTAACGAGCAAAAGTTCAAATTAACTAAATTTTAAACTATTCAAATTAATTCGACCAAAAAGTTAAAACAATGTCATTTTATCACAAAACTCGATCAAATGAATCTCAGGTTTAATCTAGGCTAAATAAAAAAAATCAGGCCAAGCTTGTATCGTAAGCAGCCCAGACTTGACCTAACCTGATGCTAACCCTATTCGATAATCCATTCTCAATTGTTGAATCATGTCATTAGGAGACCAAAAAAAGTTTTGGTATAGTTTATAATCACAATCACATAATGGGCATCAGGGAATCATAGCATATGTTACTATGTTAGTCAGAGGACCCAAACTAATCAGTCTCACTTCAGTACGAAATTTGATGGTGAGAATCTCATTAAATTGTTGGATAAGTTCAAAATAAACAAATATATTCCTTTAAAATTCTAAAATTAAAAATACTTGGTAAGATAAGAATACTATTAAAATGAAAAACTTCATAAGAAATTCTCTTGCATCTCTCATATACGACCAAAAATAAATATATTTATAATAATAAAACCTGCAACTATTATCCTTTGAATTCATATTAAATAAATTATCGAACACACTCAATAACTTTTAAATAATACGCTACGACGACTCAAAATTAAATGATAAACCCAATCTAATTATTATTTGTAGGTCTCAACGTATTTTCGCACATGGTAACCTTCAAGATTTTAGGTGAACTCTCTAAATTGTCATCATATGATAATAAGGTCAGTCAATCATAAGATTTGGTCATCCTAAATCGAACCAAGCTTCGACACCCTTTTGCCTATCCCTATCTAGGCTTTAACTGAACTTATTATCATGTAAAGCCAACACCGTCACGCATTGTCTTACAAGTTTCCTGGTCCTAAAATTAATTTACATACCGAACATGGCCACCAGATGCCAACTGGCCATGACAAAACAATATTGCGTAGGTTGCAAGAATGGGGCTCCTGAAATTTGGCGGGTAAAAAATTGCACTTTGGCAATCATAGGAAGCATTTATTTTCTACTTTCTTTACATCTGTTCTTATGAAGCTCAATCATGGAAGTGATTGAAGATAGCTTAGGAGGCTATTTGAATAAGGCACGCATTGTTCAGCTTTACTGGAAGGTTAATAAATCAAAACTATATGGCAAAACCAATCAATCAAATAATAATTTCGATTAAGATAACACTTAACAGGTCCCAACCATCCTCTTTAAAGATAACGTGAGTTACACCTCACCTCACTGTAAGCCGAACCTTCAACTTCTTAAATTAGAAGACTCGTAAAAAGACTTAACTCCACTACTTGGACTACCAAATGCTCACAATTGTTTTAAACATCACTTAAAGCACAATATTCAGACTCCTAAAAATGTTTCAATTTTCTATCAGTTTGTGAAATCCTTAAACATGATTCACGTTTACATCAGTTTAGGGAAATGAATACTAACCATTTAAAGTTCAGAAAATTGTGTTGGGCCAACTATCCTTAAGAACATGTTATACGAACCTGAGCCGGTGTCTGGAGTTGACTTAAATAAGCAGCCTGACGCTTGATGAATAGCCTTTTGTCTATAGTCTAAACACAGAAGTGGTTCCACAAACTTCAACATTAGTCCACAATAAACAGGAAACTAAGAAGGAACCACTTATTTCTTTTGCACGAAAGATTACAATATAGAAAAAGCGTATAAATAAAAGAATGCAATTACAATATAGAAAAAGCATATAAATAAAAGAATGCACTGTTAACTAAGAAAACAAAACGTTACAATAGCTCAAGAACCCCTTATACATCTAACAAAAACAAAGAAATGGGGCTTGCTGTAAGTCTACGAAAGTTACACATGAATATATCCTAAAGTTAACACTACTAGTTGAGACTAAATAACAAACAAAATGGAAAAACAGATATGAAAAAGATGATAAACATGAAACTGGAGACAGTATCAAAGAGCCAAATTGCGTGCATTCAAGGAAAGCCAAACGACCTCATGCAGCAGCCTGGATCAGAACATTTGATCTAAAGCCACGGCCCCTTCCACGGTTCCCCCTTCCACGGCCACCACCTACAAATATAGCACAATTAATATCCTCTGAGTCTAAATCCCCATAACTGGATTATATTGCATAATTGTCATAACTGAATCTTATGGCAGCGAGCGTTGTCCAAACTTATTTTGCTTTGAAACCTTTGCATATGGATCTTAAAAAACTGTAATGAGACTGCCCTCATTGCGAACAACTTATTTACCACACTCAAGACTGTAGGTAACACATAGGTGGAATATAATAACAATTATGTTTATATCAATCTAATCATGCATAGAAGTAAACCTTGTTATTCAAAATGTCAGGCATTCATATCAGCACAAAGAAATGTATTTTTAAATATCAGAGTTTTTTATCAAAGGAGGGGTAATTAAACCCCTTCTCCATGACAAGCTCTTGATTCATACGTTCTTAAAGAATCAACATAAAACATTTCCGTCACCAAAGGAGCTGAGCAATCAAATAAGTATTTTTCTTGCACGTTAAACTGCTGCAACTATTTATTTTAATTAAAATAAAGTGCAACTTGTTCAATTGGAAAATTTCTTGAACTTGAGTTTCCAATCCTAAACCATGGTAAACTAATCAATTTAGGTTCAAGGTTAAACAATGAGTAACTTGAATTAAAAAAGGACTGCCTCGTAAAACACCAAGCATAATTTAAGCCTAGAGTATGAAGACATACAAATACTGGAGAAAACAAAAGGCCAGGGAAGAAAAGGTACCACGGCCTTGAACATGTCCTTCATAATAATAGCCCCCATCTTGTTGCATATCAGCCTGAGGTCCACTGTACCCTCCCCTTCCACGGCCACGAAAACCGCGACCGCGACCTCTTCCTCGACCCCTGCCCCTACCTCTAGCACCACCTCGGTTACGATCCCAACCTCCATCATCATACTCAGCAGATGCATAACCATTCCCTATATAGAAAATCCAATTCAGATCATGTACCCAAAGAATTCCAGATTCTAAGTGTCAAGACACTTCTCAATCAAGTGCATTATCACATCTCATCACTTCTCAATTCCATGAAAATGTACCTCGGCTATTGATCCTCCCTCTACCACTCTGACCCCTACCTCGACCACTTGGTGAGCCCTCTGCAACCAAAAGCTACTAAGCCACATGCAAGTATTGATATTTCAAACAATGAAGTTGATCATAAACATGCATACCAGCTTCATAATCAAACATTGTCGATGCCTTCACCTGGTCCGCTGGTAATGGAGGCTGATACCTGAGGGTATAGCAATTTGTGAGACAACGGAAGTTTATAATTAATTTAAGATTGGCAATGAATTTTGGCAAAAAGCAAATATTCCCATATCACAGTGGTGATTCTTCTCCAGATTCACAAATCAAGCACCGCATAATGATCATAATGATGATACAGTGCATAATCATAATGTGATGGCAAAAAATTAAGCCCATATTTGCATTGGTGAAATAGAAACTCACCCAACAGCAGATGTATTCATTTCCTTATTGGAAAGGATTATCGTGATCATAGACACATGTCTTGTGGTTTCCAGTCTGCAATATGAAAGCAACAAAAGAAATAAAAAGAGAGTTCCTCACAAACATGACAATACAAACCACAAGAAGCTAATTAAATTGAACACCCTCAAAGCTATTTTAAAGACTGCTCTTACGGGAGGAGGCCTTCTTCAAGGGGTTCCCATGTATCGGTAATATCCATGGAACCAATTGATGTGATCTGGTGAAGGCCAACAATTCTTCTCTGCAACCATGGTAAACATAATACATTATCATCAATTATCAATCATCAAACTCCAAGAACCACACGCACGCACACGCGCACGCACGCTCTTAAGAACTTTATCGAGCATGAAAAACCTTAATTAACTCCACTATAGTCACAGTCTTATTAATGGCTCTTCCCATTGCCTTGAACACAATTTCATTCGAACCCTTCTCCTGCAAAAGCATAAAAAGTATATCAAACATATATGAGCAAACAAAAAGAACTTAAAAATCACTCAATCTCTTAAAAATTCATAGAACACAAATAAAACTTATTCATCCAAATTCAGAACCAATCAAAACAGAGATAACAACAAACTAATAAAAGAAAAAAAAACACCAAAACAACGTCATATAAGAGAAACGCATACTTGAAGCAGACTCATAGCATAAGAGATATAGTTGCGCGTCCTTCCTTGACTAGTAATCCGAATCTCGTTCTCGTCGATTGGCGTCTCGGCTTTTGGCTTCTCTACTCTCTGGTACCGGTCCATCTTATCTTTTCCAACAAACTACAAACTCTAATTTAATTGTTCAGTAGAAGATTTTCACAGAGAATTAGGGTTTTTGAAATGGATCTGACGAAGAAGGTATCACGTACCTTGAAGTTATGGAGATAAACTGAGCTGTTGTGCTCTGCTCTGCCCTCTTGTACGGCTTCGTTTCTTCTTTTAAGCCCTGAAACTGCTCGAGGAGGCGTCTTTTGCTTCATATACCCTAAACTACCCTAACCAACTCTCCCTCCCAGATTTTTGACCCGAACCGTCGTCGTTCTCAGCTAGTACGACACCGTCTAGTTTATGGTTTTCTTGATCCGTTTTTGTCCTCATACGGCGCCGGTCGAGAAGAGAACAATTTGGCGGTTTGCTTCGGTGTTATTTTGAATATCACGTGACCTATTTAAGCCCACTTTTCTCTTAGCACAGGGCCAAAAAAAACAAGGTTGCTTCTTATCCTAATGCCAATCGACCTCTGGATTAAAGATGATCACAAGTAACTTACCCAAAAAAAAAAAAAAAAGATGATCACAAGTAGAGTTCGATTTGGCATGATTTTGTTTGAAATTAATACATTTGAAATTAACTCGGATATGAAAAGTCAACTCAAAAGACATTAACGTCATTTGATGTTATTTTAATTTTATTATCTAAAACGAAATTATCTTTATTTGTACGTCGTATAAGTCACGGTTGTGATTTAGTAAGTTACAATTGTGTACTGGACTTATAGGTGCGATGATTAAGTCTCAAGCGTGACGCTCCAAATTAATACGAAAGCAGATTCTCGGATTTAAAAAAAAAGTTGTCGAATTATTTGGATGACGGGATGAAATTTTGTGTTTGTCCGTTCCGTTTATCCTTAGTATTATATAGTTATTGATAGGATCATTAAAACCACAAATAAAAGATTTCAGATTGAGTCGACTTCAAGTTAGTCAAGCAAATACTATCCAAGTGATCTCTTATAGAAAAATTCTATGGCCGACACTATTGAATAAAAGTAATTACTACATAATGTTTAATTATTTTTTGAATCATTATCATCACCATCGTCAACATTCTAACCGAAGCGCATGATCTACAAAGATCCGATAATATGTGGGGTCGAACCATTATGATCGTATTCTTCATAATTACATTCGAATTATTTGTAATCGTCACAATTATAATATAACCCACGGTCTACAATTTAAAAAACGTTGAATGTATGGTTTTTAAAGATGAAATTTTTTAACTTATGGGCCTAAATTTAACTGTTTTTAATGGACTGATTCATAAGTCAGGTCTAGACTCAGATAAATTCGAGGTCTAATTATTTTAAGCAAAATAATATTGTTTTATTTTGAGAGTTGGGCTTCGGGTAACCTTAGATCTAGACAATCCAGATCCTGATCTAATTAAAAAAATAAATTATTATATATTTTTAATTTTAAAAAACTTTGATCGACCAGTACATTGCCATCTGGTATTGTTCACGTAGAAGTACTTTTTATTCATGTCCATGTATTAACAAGATCAGAACCGAATTGTTTGTTGTTGTTATTACACGTACTAGGAGGAGAAGGATACACATGAATCCCACCAATGAAAAGCAAGAGAAGAACTTGGGGATATCCGTAAAGGTATCCTTTCTTTTTCTTTGTCTTTAGTGACGCTTTACACTAATCAATGGATCGATGAACTTAAGCCATCCATTGTAATCTATGGCAGAGCCAGAATCAGGCAAGACAAATCCATTGATCAGGAAAGTTGGTGTGGCGAACACTCCTCTGGAAGTACTGTACTGAATCACAGGAAACAAGAAAAAGGAAAATGAAGATTCTGTTAGGAAAGTTGATGTAATTAGTGTAGATATAATTCTTTTTATATTTGACTTATATCCAATTAAAGTAGGACAAGTAATCCAATAGACTAGAAACATTGAAACAGAAGATACCTTAAAGGAAATCCTGGTTTTTAGATCTGTTTGTCCGTCGGTGAAGCCAGCTTCAATCCCAGAATGATAGGAGCTTCCAACTGTTTCCGCCGCAAAATCTACAATTTCTTTCACGACCGTAAATCTTGACAAGTTGATTGTGTTGTCACTGTAAAATCTCGCCTTCGACACATACATAGATGTCCGGTCCGGTCCAGTCAGTAAAGCAGGTAATAGTAATACCAGACACCAGCTTATTTTGTTATGGCAGAATCAGTATTCACATAATGTCCAATCCAGCACTCCAAGAACTAGGGAACTCCAATTCAAAGGGAGTTAAAGATTAAAAGCAAAACTTAATGAACTGCAAAGACCATAAGTTTTTTTAACTACTCATGGCCGGCCGACCCGGTCCTATATTTTCGGTAGTCATGGTCTGAAGTCCGGCACGATCGGACTCAAGCAGTCTAAAGCTAAAGGTCAATCGGGTTGGGGTCAAAACGATAACCGGTCAAGCCAGTTTTAACTTGTGAGCTAAACCAGAAAATAAAGAACCTCTGCATAAAATCATTCACAAAGCTTTTACCTGATCATTGAAGAAATGCTCCAACAGTAAGAATGTGGCGGAACTATTCAGTCCATTGACAATATGCAGAGCACGTGAAGCAGCAAATGCATTATCATGGTATCTGCAGAAAGTCACTAAACAATCATTAATGGAAGATCTAGCTTTTTTACTCATATAACTTCACAGGGTCTCAAGAAATTTCATGGAAGAGAAGAAGAAAGAACTATACAGAACCAAAATTTTGCTACTTGGAAGACAAACCAATAACATGAAACAATCAAAAACAACAAAAGTTATGTTCTGAAAGGAAGCAAAGCGATAAAAGAAGAGTTTCTGACGGTAAGGGAAGCAGATGAACGACGAGCCAAACGTCACAACCGTAGTGAAGAAGAGCTTGTTTCAGAGGAGGCCAAGAGTCTCTACTGTCAGGACAGACAGGGTCATAGAAAGCTTCGATGAAGATGGAGTCAGGACCACCTCGGTAATTCCGATAAACGAACCCGTCGTAGGTTGCCGGTGGCAGGCTCTGGGATGTTGCGTTAAGAACAAGAAGAAAAGAGAAGAACAAGATGTGAGAATTTGATCGTGAGTACAGTTTGTGAACCATTGGAGTGTCCTGAGTTGATGGGTTTGTGTTTCTCAAGAGTTCTGCAGTATAGAAAAGCATCAAAGGTTTCCACTTTTGCCCTTGTGTACTTTGACGAAGACTCCACCTTGTCTTCCACATGTGTCCTGTTTCAGTGGCTGGTCTCAAAGTCCTCATTCCCTTGCTTTATCCCTTTTGTTCGCCTGCCAAATAGGAATGACAATAAATCGGACAATCGGTCGCTTTAGATCAAGCAATTTCTAAAATTGACAAGCTTAGAAATATTGGCAAAGCTTGTAATTTGAACAAATAGGATTTTTTTACAATATTTAAAACGGAAATATTAAATAGGATTCAAACTAATAATTTATTATAATTATTTTAAATTATTAATTTAATTTAAATATAATTAAAATTTTAATAAATAAATTGAGATAAAATAAGAAAAAATTGAAAGTTTAAGATTTATAAGAAGTTAAGCCTTGAGATTTTGTACCCGTAAAAAGAAAACGCTTGTGTATCTCAACCATCATGTTTGAAAATTACACTCCTTTCAATAAAAAGTTCAACTCGACCTGAATTAAATTCAACTCGACCTAACACGATTCTTCGTTAATATTTGTAACTTGACCTAACACATACTTGTAAAGATTTATTGATGCATATTTGTAAGGGATGAATTATGATTTTTTCGGTATGAAAAAATAGAATAAACTCAGTTGATCAACTTTATGTTTTTATTTATTTCTCAAAAAAAATGTTTTTATTTATTTAATTCTTTTCAAATAATATAATGTTTAAATTTATGTTGAATATAATAATACATTAATAGGCATGAAAGTCGCTATACGAAATAGGCTAAAGGCTCCATTCTCCAGAGCAGGTTCGCGAGTGACAACCAGGTTTCTGATCTATATCCATTCTACTAATTGATTTACAATGACACTGTCCTAGTGATCTTGCTGCTCTTAATTGTATTTGGACTGAGTCCAGTTTCGTATTCATTTGGCAATTGGTTTGTATTTGGACTGAGTCAAGTTTCGTATTCATTTGGCAATTGTTTTATTATCAAGTCAAAATCTAATAGTTGCATCCTGACTGTTTGATAAAATGACGGAACGAGAGGGGTTTGAGTTACGTGTGCATTTTTATGATTTCACTTCGTGTTAAGGGTGTCCTTGTCAGCTTGTTGAGACTTTCAAGCCATTGTTGTTTGATAGTTAGTATGAAGTCAAGGTGTGATAATTGCATCCTAACTTTCATGCGTCTACGAAGCTCAATCTTTTCGTCGACGCAATTCGCGTGTTCTCTAAAATGCTCTCCCAGTGTATAATGCCTGATAGTTTCGTTTTGCCCAGTGTGATCAACTCATGTGCTGGGTTGTCGTCATTGAAAACCGGGAAACAGATACACTGTGTTGCGCTGGTATCTGGGTTTGATTCCGATTCGTTTGTTCTGATCTATATCCATTCTACTACTTGATTTGCAATGACACCGTCCTACTGATCTTGCTTCTCTTAATTGTATTTGGACTGAGTCCAGTTTCGTATTCATTTGGCAATTGTTTTATTATGAAGTCACTTAATTGTATTTGGATTGAGTTCAGTTTCGTATTCATTTGGCAATTGTTTTATTATGAAGTCACTTAATTGTATTTGGACTGAGTCCAATTTCGTATTCATCTGGCAATTGTTTTATTACGAAGTCAAATTGTTTGATAAAATGACAGAACGAGAGTACCAAGAAGATGGGGTGAGTTACTTATGTGCATTTTTATGATTTCACTTCGTGTTAAGCTGTCCTTGTGAGCTTGTTGAGACTTTTAAGCCATTGTTGTTTGGTAGTTAGTATGAAGTCAAGGTGTGATAATTGCATCCTAACTTTTTGATAAAATGACGGAACGAGATAAATAAGAACCTGGCGTTTGAGTTACTTGTGCATTTTTACGATTTTGGTTAGTGTTAACTTGTTCTTGTCAACTTGTTGAGACTTTTCAACCATTGCAGCAGGTGGGCTTTAGAGGGCACGTAATTGTAATTTCCAAGGGTGAAAAACAGATGGCATTGAGGCGTTTCTTTGGATTTTCTGATGGTGAGTTGATGAGGTCGGAAGCTAAGCCTTGCTCCAGACTGATGAGGCAAACAGCAGGAATTTTTAGTGTTGGAGGAGCTTTAGGGTTTTGGGTTCTTTGTAGATTGCATTATGGTATGTTCGCATCCTTCTGTCTTAAAATGTGTATTTTTACTTGTTTATGTTGGTATTTTGTTTCCAGATTAGCTCAAGAGTCTTTGCACAATCAAAGGTAGTTTGTTTGTGGAGCTAAACTAATTTGATAATCATAATCTCTATGATCAAGAGCATTTGGGTATCTAACAACTTCATGAACAATCAAAGGTAGTTTGTTGGATGAGCTAAACTGATGTGATAATCATAATCTCTATGATCATGAGCATTTGGGTGTCTATCAGTTCCCGTACAGAACTAAAAAAATCTTACCTTGAACTTGATCCTGAGGATATGTCGAGCATATGCAGGCAGTGCCATGAGACGTTTAAGCTTTTTTTCTACCTAATTTTTCATGGCTTCCCTTTCCTGCATATGATCCAATTATCTGGTTTCTACCTTTTGATATACGTGATCAAATTCTGTTTTCTCTTGGCTAGATTGATTACTAGCTTGTTCCTACACATCTTTTAAGTTGCTTTCTTAATGCAGGTCCTCGAATTACGATTCCTCGGAGTCTTCGGTGGGCTGGTTGCGGAGCCATTTCTGTAAGTTCAACCACTGCTCTGCTAGTTCGCCTATTTAGTCCTGAATGCGAGCCGCAGAATATAGCTGCTTATGACAATAAAAAGTAGCAGTAGCAGAGCTTCGTTTTTCATGAAGATTGAATTGAGATGTTTGTGACCAACATATGTTTCTGAAATCTTGTTATCCTGCTTCTTACTCCCCGTGGATATTGCCTGAGATGTTCAATCAGAGTATTCTTACAATCTGGATGTGTGAACTTGTACTTGAGGAAGAATTCGCCAAGTCCCTGTGTAGCTTTGAAGTGGCTGATTCATTGGCGGGTTAGAAGGTGACTAGAATCAATATAACTTGATGTAGTGGAATTGGTTGCACATTTGTTATGATAATCCATGCAAATATAATGTCCACTTCAAACAGGTGATCATGGTACCTTTTTTCCAAATATGGGTAAAATTCGTATAGGTTATCTTTTGACTGTGTACTGAGTAAATGGTCGGATACTTAATAGTTTACAAATCACATTCTAAATAAATTATCAGATGAGCAACAAGTTAAAATTAGAGTGACGAACTTGATCCAATTTAGTAATGACAACGAGTCTGATCGAGTTTGAATCATAGCTCTGTTATTGATTTCGTAGTTGGAAATTGGTTAGAAGCTCGGTTGGATTTGGGCTGGGTCTGAAATGACATTGCTTTTGCCAATGGCACGCACATTCGCACGAGACCTTTCAGGCATCTAAATCCAACAAAAGTTTTATCGTAATATGAATCGTTGTCGTGTTTATTCGTCAACTCAGTTAGTTCGAAGCCATATGTATATGGACAATGTACGAAAATATGGCGGCTGATAAAGCCTTACAGGTTTAAGATCGGTAGGAGTTGTATGGCTAGGCAAGCTATATGCGTGCGTCAAAGTCTGAACCAAACCATTATCCAATGGCTGAATTCTACTGCATCAACGCTATTACATGCCCAACAAGCACATGCCCACCTCGTCAAAACTGGCATTTCAAACGATACACTACTAGCTACTAAGCTCCTTTCTCTCTATGCCAATAACCAAGCTTTCGTGGAAGCAAACCTCGTCCTTGATTCAGTGCCTGAGCCAAGCATATTCTCCTTCTCAGCTCTTATTCATGCGTCTACGAAGCTCAGTCTTTTCGTCGACGCAATTCGCGTGTTCTCTAAAATGCTCTCCCAGTGTATAATGCCTGATAGTTTCGTTTTGCCCA
>JANKOE010000006.1:870578-883245 GCA_026284465.1 Erythroxylum citrifolium | reverse complement strand
TCCAATACAAGCAATAGTTAAGCGCTGGTTAAACCAGAATCGCCTAAACTTGCTCTGATACCAAAAGATGTAACACCAAAATACCCCATGGGAGGATACATGGATGCCACATACGGATCTCTGAGATATCCAGTCAGACTGTGGAAGGGAGGTGCTGCTGAAACTGGTACCACTATTAGGTACCGTCGTCATTCGTGCAATCCACAAAACAGTTTCAGATTTAATTGTCATCTCTACTTTATTTGAAGAGTACCATATGATGCCAATACCACTTAACTCATGAACTGAGCTCTTTTTTAACAGGCCCATAAACTAATAGCAACACCTTCTATTCTATACCTCTCTATCTCCTTTTTATTAATTAATTAAAAAAATTTATAACTGTTATTTTTGAAGTATATATTAAATAAATTATTGTATGTAATTTACACACATTTCTTAAAATTAAAATTAAACACTAAATTTAATTTAAATATAATGTATAAATTATAACGTGTTTCAGTGTTTCTATTTTTAATAAAAATTATCACGAATTGGGCTGGATTCATATCATTTATATTTTTGGTTTAACTTAATATTTTTTATTTGATAAGGTTTGGCATTAACATAATATTGTTAGTATAACTTAATTAAATAATGTTATTGTATTTTAATCAACTTAGCTTTAACTTAACAATGCCCCTTTTTAAAGGGACAACTTAGCTGAGGCAAGTAAAAGGCAACCCTCACAGACCTAACAGTGAAGCAGACATTATTAGACATCAAACATTTATCAAACTATAAATAATAAAACTATTATTTTAATTAAAATTAATCATTATTTAATAAAGATATTTATTTTTAAAAAATAACATCATTTGTAGATTTAATTGAGCTTATCTTAAGTCATTTTAAATTATACAGGTCTCACTGAAACGCCTCTCTTAAGTTTAAGTATTTTTTAAAATCTAATTAACTCTACTTTTATTCCTAAATTTATTGCCAATGTTATAAAAGAGTTAACAAAGGTTAAAAAGTTGAATTGATTTCATTTTTTCGTTCGATATACCTTAATAATATTTATTATAAAAAATCGATCAATTTATTAATTTAATTAAAATATTTTTTCAAATAAAATAACTCATTTTTTTAACAAATTTTAATTAAACTTCGGCATTTTTTTAAAACAAACTTTATCTTTATTTTTTCATTAAAATACTCCTATTCCATCACTTTTGACTTTTTACATCCATATGAAAACATAATTACTTTATAAATTTGATATTTAAAAGTACAAGAATTATTAAAAGAAAATTATTATTCAATAATAATAATAATAATATATATAAGATTGAATTATTTATATTATTAGTTATATATAACAACAATTTAGTAAAAGTCACGCTAATTGTAAGGTTTGGAGGGGTGCATAAGTATGCAGTCTTACCCTAACTGATAAAAAAGTTATTTTCAATATATAAAAATAGGCTTGACCTTGCCCAAATTTAGCTCGACCCGACCCGACCCTACCATGTTGGGGCTGAGTCCAATTCAAGGCCGACCAATTGTCTTAACTAAAGGTGCAAAACAACGTCGCTTTGCCTAAAATAATTGGGTCTTGGACCGATTGAACTTGTGCAGCCAGATCGTTAGGCCCATGATCCGGTCAACCTCAGCTTAATTGCCACTCCTACCAATTTATTATTAATTATATATAAATAAATATTGATTTCTTGTCCCTTTTCTAAAAATTGAGATTTAATAATTAATATCATAAACAGTTACGTGAGACAAACTCGTAACTACCCGAGCTCGGGCTCAGGCCCAATTGTCACCCGTACCAATTTATTTATTATTATTTTTTTGCAATTACCTGTACCAATTTATTATTAATTATATATTAATAAATATTGATTTCTTGTACCTTTTCTAAAATATTGGGATTTAATAATTAATATCATAAACAGTCAGGTGAAACAAACGCGTAACGAACACTTCCAACTAAAAAACAATGCTCGGACAACCTTTTCCTCTGTTTCATTGTCTTTCTGTTATTAGCGACGCAAAGCACAAAAGCCTTAAAACAGAGCAAAAGGTAAAGAGAATGATTCTCCAATACCATCCTGAAGCTAAAGAAAAGAAACCTTGAAAGCAACAATCTTCCAAAACCAAAACACCAATCTCAAACTTTTTAGTTTCACAGATCATCTCTTTTATATTCATATGAACTGAACTCATGTTCTTGTAATAATTCAGACCACCCTCTCAAAACACGACAACCGTAACTTCCTTTTATAGAAAGTAGCTAAAGAAATCTGTATCTTCACATATGGGACTCTGTTTCTGCAGACCTCGTTCTCATGATATTTCCATCTCTTCTTCTTCTTCAGACTCCTCTCCTCGTGAAAGCAAAAGACCACCGCAATATGGCTTCGACGAGCCGTTCCCACCACTTCCACCTCCTCCGGCAAACCTGGGTCCGGATAGAGCTCTTACTCGATATCCGTCAACTGGGTCAAGCTCAGAAACTGGTCCCATTCTTGGGAAGCCTTTTGTTGATATAAAGTCAATTTACGATCTTGATAAAGAATTGGGAAGAGGGCAGTTTGGGATCACTTATCTTTGCACAGAGAAGTCAACAGGGAACAAGTACGCGTGCAAGTCTATATCAAGGCGTAAGCTTGTGAACCAGAAGGACATTGAAGATGTTAGAAGAGAGATTTTGATACTACAGCACTTAACAGGACAACCCAACATTGTCGAGTTCAAGGGTGCTTATGAAGATAGGCAAAACTTGCATCTGGTTATGGAGTTGTGCTCTGGTGGGGAGCTTTTTGATCGTATCATAGCGAAAGGGAGTTACTCAGAGCGAGAAGCTGCCGTAGTTATGAGGCAGGTTGTGAATGTGGTTCATGTTTGTCATTTCATGGGGGTTTTGCATAGGGACTTGAAGCCTGAAAATTTCTTGCTCGCGAGTAGAGAAGAAGGTGCTCCATTAAAAGCCACTGATTTTGGACTCTCTGTGTTCATAGAAGAAGGTTAGTTACAATAGCACATTTCCTACTTATTTGTTCTATTACTTTCTTTAATTTTTCTTGCCCACTTGATAGATTAAACTTAGGATTGGAACGATATGTCAACCACTAATCCCGGTTTGATGATTCTGATAAACTCTGATAATTTATGAGGAGAAAGCTACAGCATATGACAATGTAAATGTTTCCAGGAAAAAAAAATCTAGTTGGGAAACTTAAAAGTTACTACCAGACACGGAAAGAGACTTTAGAGTTCCCAACTTAACTTTTTTCCGGATGGCCATTATGGGTCTCCATGACCAAGTCAACCATGAAAGCTACAGGTCAATGGGTCAATGATAATGCATTGCCTATGGATTACTTTCTGTCAGACATCCATTGAACGTAGCTCGGATCACTTGCATAAGCAGGAATTTGATACAGTAACTTTTAGAACAATTTTGGCTGTTCTGTTCCAGATGGAAGAAATGGTCCAATTATATGGTCTAAAAGAACAAAAACTATATAGTTAATGATCCTAGCCAAAGCATTTGTTTGTATGTAAAACAATTGTTAATCTACCCAGTAATGAGGGTTGACAATTAGGTCTCGTTAAACCAAAACGACGTCGTTTTGTCAAACTGGGTAGGACTGCATTTTAGGAGGGTTAGATGTTACTTGTTTTTTGAAAAGAGATAAGCTTTTGAATTCCATGGAGTGGTTGAATGAATATGCTCGTGTTGCTAGTTTCGTTTGACCATTAGTTATTATGCACATTCCAATCTTTTTTCACTGGTTAAATATAACTCTTCAAGTGTTAATGAATGTCAGGTGCTCTGGTAACTTATGGATTTTTAACTAAATTTTCCAGGAAAGTTGTACAGAGATATTGTTGGAAGTGCATATTATGTTGCTCCAGAGGTCTTAAAAAAGAGATATGGTAAGGAGATAGATGTATGGAGTGCAGGAGTCATTCTATACATCCTTCTAAGTGGAGTGCCTCCATTTTGGGCTGGTACGGATTCTGCAATTACACTTGTAGTCTACGACGGATGAGGACCAACTATAGTTTATACGTTATTAGTCCGATCTTTTGTAGGAGCTACCTGTAATAACGAACATCTCCAAAATATTAGCAGATGAATTCGTAGTTGCTGTTCTTGTTTCTGGTTTCTATAGCTGTCCCTGTCAATGCTCCTCGGCTATATATGTTCTGTTTCTGACTGTTATGTGCATTTATTTCGTAATAGAGACTGAAAGAGGCATATTTGAAGCGATTTTGGAAGGCAAACTTGATTTAGAAAGTTCACCATGGCCCAAAATTTCATCTTCTGCAAAGGACATTATCAGGAAAATGTTAGCTAGAGATCCCAGTAAACGTATCACTGCTGCTCAAGCACTTGGTAAGTATAGAACAGTTCTTGAAAAATTTCTCAAACTTGTTCATCTGGAGTTAAAACAACCAAAGAAAAATGATGGAAAGTTGGCTGAAATAAGCACTAAATACTTTTCCAAGAGATATCTTCCTAATCACGGGTATGGCTATCAGAATCATGAGCATTGGCATAATCCCACCATGCAGAAAGTAGTTATAATACCTTTTTCCGATGAATCATATAGTCTTGACTAATTTATTGATCTTTTCATATAGGTTTCCATTTCATAACTATAGTTAAGCACCATTTATTCACCATATCAATTCTGTTCAGAACATCCATGGTTGAAGGATGAACGTGAAGCGTCTGACAAACCTCTAGACAGTGCTGTTTTAATTAGGATGAAGCAGTTCAGAGCTATGAACAAGTTGAAGAAGCTTGCACTGATGGTTTGTGTTCCCCATAACTCCTTTTTTAAAAGTTATTTAGAAGTTATTAGATGCTGCAGGTCAGTCATTACATACTCCAATTGATGTCTAGAAACCCAAAGTCTTTTGGTTTTTCTCTCCATTGGTTTGTGAAGATGCTGTTCTAATCTAACTATGCAGGTAATAGCAGAAAACCTTTCTGGGGAAGAGATCAAGGGCCTGAAGCAGATGTTCCAGAACATGGACACTGATGGGAGTGGTACAATCACTTTCGATGAACTCAAATCTGGATTATCCAGACTAGGATCCAAGCTTTCTGAAGCAGAAATAAAACAATTGATGGAGGCTGTAAGATCTAACCGTGTTCTTCTTTGATACTTCATTCATTTCTAAAACAAGTGTTAAGAATCTGGTTTATCTTTTTTTTTCAGGCTGATGTCGATCGGAGCGGCACTATTGATTATGTTGAGTTTATCACGGCGACCATGCACCGGCATAGGCTTGAAAAGGAAGAACAACTGTTCCAGGCTTTCCAGTTCTTCGACACGGATGGAAGCGGGTTAGTATTCTGCTATTGTTCTGCAGCTAAAGTTCTTCAATTTTGTAGCACAGTATATGTTAGTAGGAATTGGCAATCTTTTCTCTGCGATGCTTCTGAACATTTATGCAAGTGATCAATGGAACTGATCGGTTTCGGTTTACCGGTATCAGGTTTATCACAAGAGATGAGCTAAAACAAGTCATGTCTCAATATGGAATGGGTGATGAGGCTACAATTGATGAAGTCATTGATGAAGTTGATACTGATAAAGTAACATTTTTGTTTCAAATTCCTTAAAAATATCCTACTTGTTCTTTTCTTTCATGATTGTCTTGCTCGATTTGCATAACGAATTCTCCGTGTTCGATCGAACGTATCCAGGACGGGAATATCAATTACGAGGAGTTTGTAGCCATGATGAGAAGGGGAACACAAGAACCTAATGAGCAGCATATTCCAGAGTTTATGGTTATTACTGCATAAATAATACCTTCAACTAGCTTGAATCTTCACAATTTCTAGGCTATAGCTGAGTTTTATAACTTGTAAATAAGCCAATAATGTATTGTTCAGAGGGCCCGAGCCGAACTGGTTTGCCAACCATAAAGGTGGTGGAGAGAACTGCACAACTATGAAAGGAACAGAATAAAAGAGTGTTTGTCTATTTGATCAAGTTTTAGGATTTGGCCAGGCTGATCCACTTGAAAAGGTGGATTCACATGCTTGTGTTAGGTTGTTTGTCATTCCTAAATGTAATACGAATCTTATAATTATAATTTTATTATAATTTCATTTGCAATGCATACTTCTCTCATTTGCATTGTAGGTTTATCGGAAACAGTCTCCCTACTATATAAAGGTAAGGCTGCGTACTATCAGATCTCTCCATACTCTGCTTCATTGCAAGATTTCGGACTGGGCGACGACGACGACGACGACGACGACGACTTATTATCTTATGGACTTTATTATATATATTTAAATATGTATTTATTATGTCATTAAATTACAATCAATTGATTGACTATACGACGTAAATTAACATTAATTATAATAAAATAGAGTTCAAATAAAATTTTTAATTTCAATTAAACTTTAATTATAATTACAATCATTTCTAATGAAATACTAATTATACCCCTAATATCATATTTATTAAATATCTCTTTTTTTAATCATAAAGTTTCTCAAACTTTACAATAAATTCCAACTTGATTAAAATACCTTTTCTCTTAAATTCATTCTTTGTGTGACTCATTAAGTTTTTAAATATGTTAGTAATAAATATAGATTATAGACTTAAATCATATTTAGGCTTAGATAAATTAAACAATTTATATCTATAAATTAAGATTGACGTCTAGTAATGTATCCTGAACACTTAAATATTTAGGAATATCAAAGTAGTTTTGACTAAACTTTTCACACATGATGTTTTTGTATAATTCAATACATTCATCACACAATGTTCCGAGTAGACTCAGAGCATGAAATTAATATCTCTTTTTTTTTGTTTCAATAATGTTAGTTCTTATCATTACTAATTGATTATATAAATAACATTTGTAAACTATTTTACAAAGTATCATTTTATCTTGGCCAAGAATTTTTCAAATAATCAAAACTATTCAAGAATAATAAAATATTATTCTAAATTATTTTAAGATGATGAATTATATATTGATCACTCATCTACATCCATACAGTTCATGATATATCTAATGACTATTGGCTTAGCTACCATTGACCAGAATAAGTTATTATTAGTATTAAAACATATTACAATCCCTGTACAAGACACTTGGAAGATCTGAAGTCAAATAATTAATTATACAATCATCACAGTGAAAATTTCCATAGACATACAAGTAATGTTCCAAATAGAATTCTCATATGAGGTCAGTTTAGTAAACTTATTCTTTAATGACCACTTACACATTTGTTTAATTATCCTCATATTTTAGTATATGAGATCGAATACTTCCTTTATAAGAAAGAAACATATCATATGCTAGTATTTTTACGCTCTATTAATGCTCAATCTTAATAGAGCAATGATTATGAACAATTTACGAATATTACATAAACACAATACCAATCTCATAATTATAATCTTATTATAATTTCATTTACAATATATATTTATCTCATTAAATTTATCATTTATATTTAAAATATGTAAAAGATAAGAATGTATATAAATAATTATATCACTAAATTACAATTATCTGATTGATTGTAGGGCATAAACCAACATATCTTATAACAAAATGGAATTTATATATCATCATATAACTTTGAGCATATGCTACCAATTTTAGACAAATTGTTTATGTAGTTATCTTCTCGTATGAATGATCTAACTTGAAATTTGGAGCACAATAATTATTTTAATAAATGCCGTATTTTTAATAAATTATTTAAATTGCTTAAGAAATTAATGATACTTATAAAGAATGTATTTTAAATAAATTATTTAAGAAATTAATAAATTAAATTAAATTAAATTTAGATTTGGCAATGGAGTTGATAATTTTGGCCGAGCATGACTTAAAAACTTTGTATTCAAGATAAAATAATGTCCTCTTGGGATTTAGCTAGACCAATCCTCTTGAAAAGGTGATTCAAGGGCCCGTGACATTCCGGTTTGCCGACCGCGAGGATGGCAGAGAGAATAGAAGAAACATGAAAGGAATAGAATAAAGTTTATAAGATTATGATCCATTTTTATAAGACTAGAAAGTTATGCTAATCTTCATCCCCAAGTATTAAGTAAAGGACATGGAAAT
The DNA here is from genome assembly GCA_026284465.1 of Erythroxylum citrifolium. NCBI lineage: Eukaryota > Viridiplantae > Streptophyta > Magnoliopsida > Malpighiales > Erythroxylaceae > Erythroxylum > Erythroxylum citrifolium. Next base: position 875,118 of record JANKOE010000006.1, on the reverse strand, counting down.
TGGAAAGTGAAAACCAACCAGAAGCAGTAAGTAAAACCAAATCTCCATAACCAATGCTCGATTGATGTTTGGATTTGTTCATATGCACTTTTGGAAGTCTCATGGGATTCTGCTGTCTCCTGATACGCTCCTGCTGCAAATCTTGTTCCTGTGATAATGACAAGCTAGCGTAGCTCCTCCTCATCAGACTCTCCTCCCCGTCCCGAACCACCGCCTGAAAGACCAAGTCTCATGGGATTCTGCTGTCTCCTGATACGCTACTGCTGCAAATCTTGTTGCTGTGATAATGACAAGCGTAGCTCCTCCTCATCAGACTCTCCTCCCCGTCCCAAACCACCGCCTGAAAGACCACAACCACCGCCAATACCACCACTAGCACCGCCGGCAACTGCCATCTCACATCCTGCACCACCTCCGAAAGAAAAACCACGTCCTCGACCTTCTTCTGGTAGTTCAGAGATTGGTGCTGTTCTTGAAAAGCCTTACGTTGACATAACCTCATTTTACGATCTTGAGCGAGAACTGGGGAGAGGGCAGTTTGGAATCACTTACCTTTGCACAGCTAGGTCAACAGGAAGAAAGTACGCTTGCAAGTCCATACCAAAGCTTAAACTCGTGACCCAGGAAGACATTGAAGATGTTAAAACAGAGATTCTGATACTACAGCACTTATCAGGACAACCCAACATTGTTGAATTCAAGGGTGCTTATGAAGATAGGCAAAACTTGCATCTGGTTATGGAGTTGTGCTATGGTGGAGAGCTTTTCGATCATATTATAGCAAAAGGGAGTTTCTCAGAGCTTGAAGCTGTTAGAGTTATCAGGCAGATTGTGAATATAGTTCATGTTTGCCATTCAATGGGGGTCTTGCACAGGGACTTAAAGCCTGAAAATTTCTTGCTTGCGACCAAAGATGAGGATTCTCCATTAAAAGCAACTGATTTTGGACTATCCGTGTTCATAGAAGAAGGTGATATATGAGTCCTTAACTCTGTTTATGATTCATTGTATCTTTAACAAGTTTGGAAAGTATGATTCTTTAACTGAATTTTCCAGGGAAATTGTACAAGGAATTTGCAGGAAGTCCATATTACATGGCTCCAGAGATCTTAAAAGGGAAATATGGGAAGGAGATAGATGTATGGAGTGCCGGAGTTATAGCTTACATTATTCTGAGTGGTGCGGCTCCATTTTGGGCTGGTAAGATGATAGTATACGCCATCTTTTAATTCATAGTATAACAAGTTCTCTTTTTCATTTGTTCTGAAATAGAAGAGATGTTTTCTTTCTAACCCTGTGTGGATTTATTTCGTAACAGAGACTCAAACAGGCTTATTTGACGCCATTTTAGATGACGATCTCGATCTTGAAAGTTCACCATGGCCACATATTTCTTCTTCTGCAAAGGACCTTGTGAAGAAAATGTTAACCAAGGACCCGAAAAGACGCATCACTGCTTCTCAAGCACTTGGTAATTGAAGTATATATATAACTGTTCTTTGATCTGCAGATTGTTCACCTGTGAGGGAAAAATATTCAGTTTCATTCAAATTCTGCTCAGAACATCCATGGTTATTGGCGGGTGCAAGAGAAGCATCTGACAAGCCTCTAGACAGTGCTGTTCTAATTAGGATGAAGCAGTTCAGAGCTATGAACAAGTTGAAGAAGCTCGCAATGAAGGTTTTCATTATTCCCATAATTCCCTTTTTCTTTTATTCATCAGAACTGAGATCCGTCATTAACATTGCTCAATTTGATGGATACAATGTTGTATACTTATCTGAATACGGTCTTGGTCAAAGGTGATAGCAGAGAACTTTTCAGAGGAAGAACTCAAAGGCCTAAAGCAGATATTCAATAACATGGACACGGATAGAAGTGGTGGAATCAGTTTTGATGAGCTCAAAGCTGGACTAGCAAGACTAGGATCTAAGCTTTCTGAACCAGAAATTAAACAACTGATGGAGGCTGTAAGATCTAATGAACTCCATTCTTCTTCTCTTCATATATCAGTTTGGGTTCAGGTAGTCCCGATCCCGATTATTGGATCGGAACCAAAACAATATCATTTTAGTCGTCTTGGCTGAACAGGCTCATACCGTTAGCTTCGAACTAGTTTTGCCAACTTTAGAATCATTTATAAAACTGCAAAAGCAGGAATTAAGAATCTTATTCATGTTTGTGTGCTGTCAGGCTGATGTTGATAAGAATGGTATTATTGATTATGTTGAATTTATCACGGCGATCATGCATCGTCACAAGCTTGAGAGGGAAGAACACTTGATCAAATCTTTCCAATTCTTTGATAAGGAAGGGAAAGGGTTAGTATTTCTGATATGCTTAGTAAAAATCAAGAGTTACAAAAGGGTTTGATTCGGTTTTAAATCTAAGTTTGATTTAATCGAGTTTCAGGTCTCGAACAGTTATGTGCAGGAACTGACCAGTTTAATCTAATCAGGTTTATTACAAGAGATGAGCTTAAACAAGTCATGTCTCAGTATGGAATGGGAGATGATGCTACAATTGATGAAGTCATTGATGATGTTGACACTGACAAAGTAAGATTTTTTATTGAAAATATTCCATAAAACCATTCTAGTTATTCTTCTCCTTTCATGATTTTTCAGTTCATGTAACTAATTCTCTGCGGATGATCGATCATATTGTAGAATGGAAGAATCGATTACGAGGAGTTTGTAGCCATGATGAGAAAGGGAATTGCTGGAAGTTGACGTTTTTTCCATTTCAACTACAGTTTCGTAATGATAATCTTATAAACAAAGTGGAGTTTACACAGAAGGTTAAAGATGCCACCATTTTTAGGCAAATTGTTTATGTAGACTTCTTGTGGCTTGAGTGATCTAAATTGGATTTTAGAGACGGAATAATTATTGTAATAAATAATTATATTTACAAATTATGTTTTTAAATAATAATAAATTATTAAAGTTAACTAATTTTAGCTTGACAAAGAATCAAGCTGGTTTTAGCCTCATCTAGGTCAAGCCTGACTTAAAATTATTTGAGTCTAAATTTAGCCTGAAACTTGATTGAACCTGAAGTTCCAGGTCCTAGTCCGAGCTAAATCAGGCTTTACTTTAAAATTTTGGCTTTAAGTCAGGTTAGACTTCATTCGAATTCAAAATTTAGAAAACTTAAAAGGAACTCAAACTTAAACTGTTTTCGATTAAATTGAACCGATTTCATTCATTTTATATCAGGTCAAACAACTTAACATTTATAATAAAGTTCAATGTTTTAGTTAAAATTAGGATTTTGAATTAAAATTTAGAATTTACTCGAAGCTAAAGTCTAAATTTTTTATTAAGAACAAATTTAATTATTTTTTAATCAAATTTTATTTGTTAAGTAAGAATCGGGTAAAACTAAATTCGGCTTTAAGTGCTCATTTCAGCAATTAAAGAGGTGAAGAAGGTTGTATTAGGAGTCAAAAGTAAAGCCTACAAGAATTTATATCAAAGATTGAAAAATAAAGATGAAGTGATATTTTTAAGTTGGTGAGAGGCAGGGAAGGGAATAGGAAGTAAGGACTAAATCAAGTTCACTATATAAGAGATAAAGTAGGACAAGTGCTCGTGGATGGAAATAACATCAAGAAGAGATGGCAATGCTACTTTTATAGGCTTTTAAATGAAGTTAGAGATAGCAATATTTTCTTAGGTGATATTTGCAACTCTGAGCAATATTATAGCTTCACTTATTGCTAGTATATCACGACGGAAGAAATTAGAAGGACTTTGAGGAAGATGAAGAGTGAAATGATAGTACGACCCGATGAGTTACTCGTAGAGGTGTGAAAGAACCTTGAAGAAGAGGATATTACTTAGTTAGCCAAACTTTTTAATATGATCTTTAAGTTTGCTAAAAGGACTAATGAAAGAAGACTTAGCATACTAGTTCCTCTCTACATGAGCAAATGGGACATTTAAAGCTAAAACAATTATAGAGACATCAAACTATTCTGTCATATCATAAAGTTACGAGCGAAGGTGATTGAGAAGAGAATAAGAAAAAAGTGTCCCTATTTTTGAGAAAGAGAGACTTGCATATAGTTTTCGTTGATTTATAGAAGGCTATAATAGGGTACATAGGGAAGTCATGTGACGATATTTATAAGCCAAGAGAGCTCATGTCACCTATATAAGGGTTATTAAGAATAGGTATAAACGTTTCAAGACTAAAGTAAGGACGTCAAAGGGGACTTATAGATATCAGGCTATACTAAGGATCCTCGTAGAGCCCTTTTTAATTTGCAATAGTTATGGATAAGCTTACTTAGAATATTCAAGTGGATGTATCTTGGTGTATGTATTTTGCTGATAATATTGTTTTAGTGGATGAAACAAAGGAGTGTGTTAATGTTAAACTAAGGGCCCGTTTGTTTTCATTTTTTTTTACTGTTTTTGGTTGTGGTTTTTATAAAAAAGGAAACCATCTGTAAAAACATTTTTGGTTAGATTTGTTGCGGTTTTTAGTTTTAAAAAATAAAAAAAACGCAACGATTTTGTAAAAAAGAGAA
>JANKOE010000006.1:854252-870478 GCA_026284465.1 Erythroxylum citrifolium | reverse complement strand
AAAAAACAGAAACCAAAAACAGGAAACAGAAACCAAAAACGACAACAGAAAAACGGAAGTGGAACCAAACGACCCCTAAAATTTTGGAGGGATACATTAGAGTCAAAGAGTTTTAAATTGAGTAGGGCTAAAACTAAGTACTTAGAGTGTAACTTTTTGAGTCCTAAGGTTGCATCCGATTTGGAAATCAAGATTGGAAATTTTTCTCCCCTTCTTCCTTACCATGACAAGTCTTTTTTAGACCTATTAGCAAGATCGGAGGTCTACATACTGAGCAGAAGTTATACCTTAGAAAGATTGTTTTAAGTAGGGATGACAATGGGCCAGGTCTGGGGCCAATAAGGCCTGAGACTGCTAGAGCCCAGTTTGAATTATATTTTTTTTAAAATGTCAAAACGACATCATTTTGGCATTATCAGTTAGGCCTCTAACAGATCGAGTGTAGAAAACCAGACCCAAGGCCCAAACCTGAGCCTCCCTAGTTTTAAGTACCTTGGATCCATCATCTAATCAGAGATAGAGGACGATGTAGTATCTCATATCAAATCAGGGTAGTTTAAATTGAAAGACATCTTAAAAATTTTATATGACAAGAAAATACTAGTCAAGTTAAAATATAAATTCAATCGTTTAATAATTAGGTCGACCTTATTGTATAAGGCAGAGTGTTGGCCAGGTATATAGTCTTAAGTCAATAGTGACAAAGATGATGATGGTCAATAGATGTGCAATATCGCAAGAAGAGATAAAGTCAAAAATAAAGAGATAACGTGATAAGAGATAAGTTAGGGGTGACTAACATTTATAGTTAATTAAAAAAGATAAAATTAAGTGTTTCAGATATGTTAATTGGAGGCATCCCAAGATCTCAGTAAAAAGATGTGAAAAGATTTTAATTAGAGATTATAGGACAAGAAGAAGAAGACCTTGGCGCAACTATATTGGGTTATTGATTATCAGCAGCCAAGACGAATCTGAGAATCAAAATTATAAATTCGTTTAAATATAAGAATTAAAACATGATTACCGCCAAACCAAATTCAGTTCATGAAGAAGATGGTCTCTCTCTGCTGTGCATCTCAGCTGACGTCACCTTCCGTCTCCTTATCCCGAAACCCTAGATTACTTTCTAGAACTGTCGCCTGTGGGACAGACTCGGAGGCTTATCGGAATCGCCCCGAAGGTGGCGGTTACGGTAGCGTGAGGCTGGAGGAGACGGTGGAGGGTAATTCGGGAAAGTTGAGGCTCGATTCGTGGATTTCTTCTAGATTATCCTGCTTCAGTAGAGCTCGAGTTCAGGCGAGTATTAGGTCAGGCCTCGTTAGTGTTAATGGCAAGGTTGTTGAGAAGGTGAAGTAAAGAGAGACTGGTTCACTTAGCTCTTGTTTGATTGGAGAATTTGTTCTTTTCTTGGTAATATTGCTCTTTGACATATATTCTTGAGTAGGCTTCTTATGGGGTCAAAACTGGGGATAAAGTGAATTGCACTATTTCAGAGTTGCAACCTTTGAGAGCAGTGCCTGAAGACATACCTTTGGACATAGTTTATGAAGATGAGCGTGTTCTTGTCGTCAACAAGCCTGCACATATGGTAGTTGTTGTCTGAGTTTAGATTCATGTGTTGTGTTGGATCAATTTGTTGACTTGTTTCTTCCCATTTTTCAGGTTGTTCATCCAGCTCCAGGGAATACCACTGGGACGCTTGTTAATGGCATACTTCACCATTGTAGCCTTCCCACAGCTGGGTTTTGTGGAAATGACAGTGTCATATTATCAGAAACAGAGGATTTCTCTTCTGATGAGGAAGGGTTGTGTTATAGTTCAAGCGAGGCATCTTTTCGACCTGGAATAGTGCACAGATTGGACAAAGGCACTAGTGGGCTGCTTGTTGTTGCAAAGGTGATTACCTTGGTCCTTTAAATTGAGATTGTGTATTGTGCTTGCAAATTAGATAGTTGGTTAGTCTATGGAAGTGTTTTTATTATGATGATTGTACTGATGAGAATTTGATTTCACGAGAAATTGAACAAAAGCTGTGGAATTGGCCAATTTCTTGGGTATCCCAATTGAAGTGTTTTGAAATGAATTGAAGAATTTGGTTTTTCATATACTTGACGGCAGGATGAACATTCTCATGCCCATCTAGCAGAACAGTTCAAGCAACACACCATCAAAAGAGTGTATGTTAGTCTTACTACTGGAGTGCCTTCACCATTGGCCGGAAGAATAGACATCCCAATTGGTCGTGATCCAAATAACCGGATTCGCATGGCTGCTATACCCGGACCAATTAGTCGAGGACATGCTCGTCAAGCTGCTAGTAGGTGATTATTATCTTCTCACTAAATTTGAGGTTAATAGTCATTGCTCCGGCACTTATTTTTCCTGTGCTAGTCGTGCAATTTGGAGTTCATGTTGCTTTCCAATTGAAGGGTATTATTGTTCTTTGCTTTGCCATGACAAAGGCTGCAAATTGATTGCAAGATAGATTCCTGCTTATAATAATATGCTCATTGGTTTTGGGGTGGGACTCAGGTAGTCAAATATTTTAATGGTGATTTTTCATTCTTGTAATTTGGTTGAATCTGTACTCTTATGTGTGTTCCTTCTTCAAACCTTTCGGTATGTGTTGCCCCCAACACTATGGATCATATCCACCGGAAGAGAAACTCGATTCTGCACTGCTGCTGAGTCGTCTTCTTTTATCAGGTATAAAGTAATCGAAGTACTGGCTGCTGGTGGTTCAGCTTTGGTGGAATGGAGATTAGAAACTGGGCGTACTCATCAAGTACTTCAACTATCTTAAAAATATTCCTAATCTTGTCTTGCATTCTCTACTCTTGATCTGACTTGGTGAATGAATCAGTGAATATTAGTTTTCTGCAAGCACCCATTGTAATGAACTTAATGCTTCTACCCGTATCTGCTGCTCACTTACCAATGCTGGGATTCTTCATTTCTTTTTCCCCAAGCAGATCCGTGCGCACGCGAAGTATATCGGAAATCCTCTATTAGGCGATGAGGTTTATGGAGGGACCAAAAACATGGCCTCATCGCTCCTTCAACAAAAGACACCCCGTAGCTCTCATAGTCGAGTTTCGCTACTGTTGTCAGGAATGGACAGGCCTTGTCTCCATGCTTTGGCACTTGGGTTGGACTATTTTGGTTTGCCAATTTTGCTTCTCCCTTCAAAGTTATTGAGTGATTACAGGATTTTAACCTCGGCTCGTATTCCTGCAAGGTTTTTACATCCGGATACAGGAGAAAAAGTGCACTTCTCATGTCCACCTCCTTCAGATTTTTCCAGGATTTTGACAAGTCTTCGTGAAATTGGTTCACAAAAGGTACATCTTCTTCAAATCTTTCGCTCAATCAGTGAGCTATTATGCACTCTTTTAAAAGGGTATTTTGTAAATACATAATTATCTTATTCGTCATTGAAATACACATCAAATCTATACTCACATGCATGCTTAAACATATGGTTGCCATCAAACTGTTCTATCTGCAGCTTTCATGCTTTAATGATCAGATTTCTGTTGTCACAATTTTAGCAGGTGTTGTAGTTATTTTGGTTGGTGAAACTGCAAATACTTTGGAGTAGTTGTAAGAAGAAGAACGATTCTTCAATCTTCCACATGGAGCATCTCATGATGGGTCATTTGGTTCATGTGCTCTTAATTTCCTATATTCTCTCTATTATAATTTATTGCAAAAAGCAAAATATAGTATTATGATCATTAGAAATGATTATTCATTCAAACTTCTATTGAAATTTTTACATTAATGTCAATTTATTAAAATTTTATTTTAAGCACATAATTAACAACTATAAGACTATTTTAACTAAAAATAAATAACATGAAGAATGAGAAAAATACATATTTTTTTTGTATTATTAAGTTATATTTAATTAAAAGGTTGTATTATTAAGTCTTTTTTTTAATTCCTCAATAAATTCATTATAATTCTTATTATCATTCTCCAAATTAACCAAACATTTCTATTCTACACTATAGACCCTTACTGTAACAGTCAATCCTACGGTGTCGTATTATGACAAGTGTTGTTATAGTTTAAGTTAAAACTTACCCTCTTGAAACTGATTCCTTTTCGCAGAAGCAGAGACAGAGAGCCGTCAATGGCGTTACTGAAACCAAACTCTCGATTACTACCTCCTTTCTCTCAATCCATAGCTCTAAATTTGACCTTTTCTTCTAGTTCTTCAGTGTCTTTACAAGAAGATGACTTAGACCCAGAAGCTTCAACGCCTCAAACGACTTCCTCTTTGTCACAAGAAGAAGCTTGTTTAGCGGAGAAGTTCCATTCTTTGATAAAGGACCACCACCGTCGAAACCCTAATCCTAGCCCCAACCCCATACCGCCAAGTTACGATTTGACAATCCCATCTCTCTCACACGACCTCTCGAAGATTGCCGCTGCTAGTGCAGTTTCCCCGCTCACTGTCCGCCGCGTCGTCGAGAAATGCGGCGGCGTCCGTCATGGCGTGCCGTTCCTCCAAGCCCTCGCCTTTTTCAACTGGGCCACCGCTCGCGACGACTTTGCACACTCGCCGGAACCGTATAACGAGATCGTGGACCTCGCCGGAAAGGTAAGGCAGTTCGACTTGGCTTGGTATGTGGTTGATTTGATGAAAGCGAGGAATGTTCAAATCACTGTTGAAACGTTTTCGATTCTAATCCGCCGCTATGTGAGGGCTGGATTGTCTTCGGAGGCGGTGCATGCATTTAATCGTATGGAGGATTATAATTGTGCGCCTGATAAGATTTCGTTTTCGATTGTTATTAGTATGTTGTGTAGAAAACGAAGAGCTCTGGAAGCTCAATCCTTCTTTGATAGTTTAAAGGATAGGTTTGAACCTGATGTTATTGTGTACACGAACTTGGTTCGTGGTTGGTTTAGATCCGGAAACGTATCAGAGGCTGAGAGGGTGTTTCGAGAAATGAAAATGGCGGGCATTGAGCCTAATGTATATACATATAGCATTGTGATTGATTCGTTGTGTCGGTGCGGGCAGATCACTCGAGCTTATGATGTTTTTGCAGAGATGATTGATGCTGGAATTGAACCGAATTCTGTAACTTTTAACAGTCTGATGAGGATACATGTTAAGGCCGGTCGGACGGAGAAGGTTTTGCAAGTTCATAATCAGATGAAGAAGCTTGGATGCTCGCCAGATACGATTACGTATAATTTCCTTATAGAGACTCATTGCAAGGATGAAAATCTTGATGGTGCTGTTAAGGTGCTTGATTCAATGGTTAAGAAAGGGTGCAGCCCGAATGCTTCTACGTTCAATGCTCTGTTTTCGTGCATTGAGAAGTTGGGGGATGTGAATGGTGCTCATAGAATGTACGCCAAGATGAAGGAGGTCAAGTGTGAGCCTAATACCGTGACATACAACATATTGATGCGAATGTTTGCTGGGTCGAAATCAGCTGACATGGTTCTGAAGTTGAAGAAGGAAATGGATGAGAAAGGTGTAGAGCCTAACGTGAACACCTACCGGATTTTGATTTCTATGTACTGCAGGATCGGGCATTGGAATAATGCCTACAAGTTCTTCCGGGAGATGATTGAGGAGAAGTGCTTGAAACCAAGTTTGCACCTTTACGAAATGGTGCTAGAGCAACTGAGGAAAGCCGGACAGCTGAAGAAGCATGAAGAATTGGTGGAGAAGATGGTTGATAGAGGTTTTGTTTCTCGACCTTTATAAAGGTAAAACTGGAGAACTATCTTACATGGATTGCTTGAGTACAATTTGGACATCCATAAACAGATCAGGAGATTTTAAGGTTGTTTTTCCTTAAACATTGATCGTATGTCGTGTTCACGGAGAGACCTTTCGTCTCGGACCACTCGGAACAACAACTAGAATGAATCTCAGTGCAAAAATTGATTCTATCAGATCAAATTTAATTTAACTTGTTGATTTTAAGTTAAGTTGGCTCTGAAAATTTTGGTCAGCTTCTGAAAATTTGGTCAAATCCGAACTCGAGTCTAATTAAACGGATCTTAGGTTAAGTCGGCCGGTCTAATTTGTCATCTCTAATTCAAATGAAACACAAAGATGAGACCAGTATACCTTGAGTTTTCCACGTTATTACAGCTCTAGCGTTGTCCTTGCTTGACCATATATGATTAATTAGCAATGAAAATCTTCAGGAAACGACACGAAATCGCCTTTGACGACTGGCAATTAATCACAGCAAGTTGTTTGAATTTTGTGCTCAAGTGTGTTCACATAGTTTCTTCAGATCTGTTGGTTTTCCTGCTATTAATGATTAAAAAATGGTTTAATAATAAAAATTTTAAATAAATTAATTTTTTAATTTAGGTTTTAACATTTTGATTTGATTTATTTTAATAACCCTTTTTGTTAAAAATTAATTAGTTTATTAATTAATCAGTCTCTTTTTTAAATTAATAAATTCTTATAAATTAAAATTATTTATTTTTTTATTTAATCTATTTTGAATCAAAAATTTAAATTTTTCGAGAAATAAGGATAATTTTTTAATTGTAATTTAAGTTTTTTAATTTTATTTAATCTTTAATCAAATTATCGTCTAATATCAATTAAACCTTTTAAACCTTAAAATTATTATCTTACCAGTTTAATTTTTTGTTCGATTTTATAACATCAATTTGATGCAAGGTCAAATTTAAAATTAGCATATAAGTATTTATACATATTATATATTAAAATGAAAAAGATATAAATACCTTTCCATTGACTTTTATCACTAAAAAAAATCAAGACTTATTAAAATTTTCTGTTTATTCTAACAAAAAAATTTATTAATTTTTTGTAACAATTAATTATATATCTATTTGTTTTTAAAATAAAATAAAATTATAAAATCCTTAAATGCGTAATTAAATTGGTGAAACAAGCTTCTTCAAGAGTCTGGATACAAGAAATTTTGATGTTCTAATATTTGTAAAAGAGTAAAATTTAAGAATGAAAACTGGAATATCCAAAATCTTTTAAATAATAATTAATTGAAGAAATTAAATTCTTTAATCTCGATAAAAAGAGTAAAATTTTAAAAATAATAATCGATAAAGTTCAAAATTTTTAAAATAATAATTAATCAAAAGAGAAAATACATTAAAATATATAAATTTTGTTAAATCAATTTTGTTATTTAAATTTAAACTATTAATTTATCAAGTAATTTAACTAAATTTAATCACTAATTTATTAAATAATTTAACATGTAAAAAAGCTAATCAATTTTATCTTTTAACTACCAAAATTTTGCTTATTGATTCAATTCTTAAATTTTTGGTTTAATTTATTTTAATAACTGTTGATATTAAAACTAATTAATATATTAATTAATAAGTTAATTTTTATTTATTAATAAATTTTTATAAATTAAAATAAATTAATTCACTTTTATTTAATAATTTTAAAATCTATAATTCAATTCACTTTTATTTAATAATTTTGAAATAAAGATTTTAATTTTAACTTTAAGGAGGAAATTCTTTGCTTCCCAATATTTCCAATTAAATTGAAAATTCAAAAACAGCTCTTTGAAAAATTGGGACAATCATCGTCATAAACCCTAATCTATGATCATAATCATAAACCCTTTTGAACTAGGAATAGCCCTGCATATCAAGCATGTCGTTCAAACCTTTTACTCTCTCCAGTCCTTCACTGATCAGAAAACGAATCCTTTGCTTGTCACTGCAACTCCTGTTCTTCTCCATCTCTTCTCTAATTGTTTGTTTCAGTTCAGCTGCAAAATTATAGAAGAAATCAAAACAAGAGAATCTCAAATCAACGACTCCGGATTTTGAAACGTATTTCAGCGAAAAACACAAAACCCAGATATCGATTCACCTCTAGAATCAGCCGGAGCTCTTCCAGCAGTCCTCAGAGCTTGCCTGTACAGTTTAATCACTCGAGCTCGTAGAATGAAGTCCTGCAAATCCATGGAGAGAACCATTACCGATTCTCTTCCTCAACTACATAAACACACAGAGACGTGTTACAAGCCTATCTAGGGCTTCATTTCCCAATTTTTAACAGATTTCCGAATTCAAGACGGTGTCGTTTATGTGTGAGCATTACAAATAATCTCTTACTTAAAAGTCTCCAAAAATCTCGCTAATTTTTCTAAATTAATAAGATAAAAAATTATTAAGTACATGTCTAAACAATCCAAATTTACCTAGGTTTAACTCTTCCGAGTCGTTTTGTTTAGAAAATTTGAGCTTCAAATCAATATGAGCTTGATTTAAAAACACCTAAATTTAAACTTACAGCATTTCATTATCATTCTTATTTAAAAAATTTCATCTAAATAACCAGCATTTTAAAATTTTAAAAATTTAATTCATAATATTAATTTTGTTAGTAATTATTGATTTAGTACGTTTCAATCTAACTATGAACACTATTTTTTAAGTGAACATTTACATATTATGATCCGGTAAATTTCGATAAATTATTATCAGAGTTAACATTTTAAACTGGACTGTTAAAGTTTTAAAATATTATTCATTTACTTAAATTTTTAAAAAACTTAGATACTGAATTAAGAATTTTCAAAATATTGTACTCTTTAAGATTAATTATCCTTTTTTTAATTTGTAAACATATAATAATCACCGTCCAAATTAATTAAATTAAACTATTTTAATTGATGATTCTTTTCATATACCTTATTAATTGGGAATACTCAATCATTCATGATTCACGCACTAATAATTAACCCTAATCATATCAACTTAAATTATAAGCCACGATTTTAAATACAAAAAGGAGTTTTTATAAAACAAAATTGTACGGATAAATGTTAAATATGTTAATGAGCCAAATTTAAAATATTTAATATTTTATATCGACTATCAATTCAATCACTTTTTATAAAATATTTACTTTTTGTAACAAAAGAATTTATAACTTTACCTTTCAATCATAAAAGATATATATAAAAACAATTAGTCGATGAACTAGCACAAATTAGAATGATAGAATTACATTTTATCATAAATTATTTTTAATAAAAATAAAACATAAAACTATTAAGAGCATAGAGTAAGAAAATAAATAAAGATAACAATGGACTGGATCAGGATCAGTCCTCATTCGAGACTCGATCTTCAAGCTTGAATTTGAGCTAACCGAACTTATTAAGGCAGCCCTAAGTCTGAGCCAACTGAACTTAAGGCAGCCCTGAGTCTGAATTAGTGACTGTTTGAATAAGTTTTTAGGAGGTCAATGAGTACTTTTCTCTATCATAAAAGCCTTTTAAAAAAAATAGGTGCTTAAATGTGAAATAAAAAAGTACTTCTTTAATAAATATGGCTTTTTGGTAGTCAAAATATAACTTTTTTAAGAAGCTCAAATTTGGAGCTTCTCGAAAAAGCCTCTCAAATGGCTTTTTCGAGTAGTTTTTTCATATTAATTAATTAGCCTATTTTTTAGTCCGTTTTACTCTTATGTTTTACACATAATTCTCACAATACCCACAAACATATCTTCACGTTTATCTTGCAAACCCATTATTTGGCTTTTTTATATGTGTTAATATTTAATTTTATATTAGTTTTACTTATGTTATAATTCATATAAAAAATTTAGTTAGATATATTTTTATTTATATTTTATATGGTTTAAAATTATATAATAATTAATATATCGTGCTTTGCATATTTTTTTTTGTATTTAAAGGGAAGAAATCTTGGCCTAAATAGAGGGCCTAGGGGGTACCACCCCACACATGTCCTCTAAGAGGAAAGTAAGACATAATATACTTTAAATAATATTTATATGCATAAATAATTTTTATTACAAAATAAAATACAGTTAAAATTAAAAGCACCTTTTATTTTTATGTTACCAAATAGTCTACTGTATGAAGCTCTTTCAATTTTTTTTAAAAAATAACAATCAAATAGTCAACTAGCTTTTTTAAAAAGTCCTTCTTAAAAAAAACTTACAGAAAATAACTCTACTAGTATAAGCTCAACCAAACAAAAACTTAGTATAACATGCATCTTTTATAATAAAGACGTCGTTTTTAACAAACAATATCGTTTTGTTTTTAAAGATTAAGTTTGGAAAGTTTAAACCCGAGCTTAGCCTGACACCCGGAATGAGGTCGGGGGTAGTTTTCATCCCTAAATACAAACAAGGAAAAGAGCTCAAATTTGGCTCTAAATCACTAATGTGCCGTCCACTGCGGGTATATAAAGTTAGATCAAATACTCTTCAATAATCATATACTCTCGTAATTTATAAGCACTAGGTTTTTGCGCTTGTGTGAACCCCAATTGTCATGATTCCAATTTGCACGCTATAAAATGCCAAACCATATGGTAGTTTATTATTGACTTTAAAAATTTATAATCCGACAAACTTGCCTGTTTATATATATTATTGTTGACAAAGACACCGTACCTCCATACCTAACCAATGAAAAATTATCAATCACACCTCTGAAGTGCCGACCATTCCTAAATCTGTAGCTCAAATTTTGTACGAGTTAAGCCAAAATCTTGGTATAAACGTAAGAAAGAAGAGAAAGTAAAAGGTGGGCATGATTAAAAATTATTAAAAAAACACTATAATATTGGATCTCATTATTAGATGATGTGTCACAAACATGCAAATTTCTAAATGATTAATTTTTTATCAATGGTTAAAAGACTCAACCGATTCAGTCCGATTTAACCGTAAAAATCTTGAACCGCCTAATTTTACGGTTAAGTTTTTTAGTTTTCAGTTCGATCCACTTTCATATCTCTTGTTGTTAAAAATCGATCAGTTTATTAATTAATTAGTGATTTTTTTGTAAATTAATAAGTTATTGTAAACTAAAATAAATCAATTAACTTTTATTTAAGAATCTCATTTTTAATTAAACTTCAAATTCTTTAATGGACAAGGACAATTTCATTTTATCATATTTCAAATTCTTCAATTTTATTCAATTTTAAGACGTTCTAATACCATTTGAATCTTTTAAATCTTAAACCTATTGTCTTACTGGTTTAACTTTCAGTATGATTTTTAAAACATTATTTTGTATACAAATTTGTCAAATGGGCAATTGTTAAAAGATCCATATAATTTAAAATTCATTTTTTGTGCCAATATTTCAAAAATATGACAACCGCTAGTATGTAAGATCAAGGTATAAAAGTAAGAAGAGAAAAGGAAAGGTAGGTGTAACTAATAATCATTAATTTACTCGAGTTATAATGTGAAGATTGTGTGTCACAAATATATAACATTTTAAATGAAAATATAAAATTCTATCAAATGGTACATTTTCTATATGAATATGCCAAATGGGTAATTATTAACAGATCCGTACAATTTAAAAATCATTTGTTTGCCAATATTTCAAAAATATGACCATCGCATGGTATAAGAGTAAGAAAGAAGAGACAAGAAAAGGTAGGTATAATTAATAATTATAATATTGGTCCCATTTTTAGTTGGTGTGTCATAAATAGCAAATGGTATTGTCCGTACCAATTTAATTGTTCCAACCTTGTTTTAATTCATCTCATTCACACATTTATACAGATACTTTACTATTTTACCCCTGTTCCAATTCATCTTATTTATATATTTATGTGAGATCTACATAAATATATGGATGAGGTCGATTGGAACAGAGTTGGAACAATAAAACTGTTGTTCCAACCCTATTTCAATTAATCTTATTTATACATTTATGTGGGATCTACATAAATATATAGATGAGGTCGATTGGAATAGAGTTGAAACAATAAAACTGTTGTTTTAACCCTATTTCAGTGCATCTCATTCGCACAATAAAACTGTTGTTCTAACCCTGTTTCACTGCATCTCATTCACACATTTATATAAATACTTTACTATTTTCACTCTGTTCCAATTCATTTCATTTATACATTTACGTGGAATCTACATAAATATATGGATAAGGTCGGTTGGAACAGAGTTAGAACAGTAAAATTGACACAGATGATCACGTACGCATAAATAAGTAAATTTGTTAAATGAATATATATAATGATAGCATTATTCACAATTTTCTTAGGAATATGTCAAATGGGTAATCATTAAAAAATCCATATAACTTAAAAAATAATTTTTTGTGCCAGATTTTCAAAATATGACCATCACTGGTATGGTTTGTATTTATTGAATTTTGACCAAGAGATTTTGAAAAAAAATACATTTCTTTCCCTCTAAACTCATACCGTAATTGTAAACTTGCCGACGTGATTAAGTTTACCAAGTCAAGAAAAGCCAATAGCTAAAACTATGACTAGATAAGATAAAATCTTAATTGTTCAACCAATTACAGTCATTAATTATCACAATAAGTGCAAGCCATAGATTGCAGACGCCTGTTCAAATATCTAACTATGAACTCATTGAATAGCATTTACATACTTAAATAGCATCAATATAGAAATATCTCTAATTTTATCAATATTTTAAAAACCGAATGGAAAGTTAAATCGAAAAAACAAAAGGTTTAAAGTTTAAAAGGTTGAATTGGTATTAGACCGTTATATTAAAAATTAAATAAAATTTAAAATATGATAAAAAAAGATTGCCATTATTTATTAAAGAATTTAAGTTTAATTGAAAAAATGTAGATGAGAATTAATTTAGTTATTTTAGTTTATAAGAACTTATTAACAACAAGAGTTGTTAAAATAAATCAAATCGAAAAGTTGGAAATTGAACCGAAAATTTTGACCGTTTAAGGTTCTAACGGTTAAACCGATCAATTTAAATAATCTTATTTTTTAATTATATTTTAAAGTTTTTGATGCGTAAGTATAATCTTCTTCAATTATTTTTTAAATTTTTTAATATTATTTAATTTTCAATCAGTCTTCTAGCGATCTAATATCGACTGAATATTTTAAACCTTAAACCTTTTATTTTGGAGGTTTAACTTTCGTTGAAAAATACACAACTAGTATTATTGTATTTGTATAGTACACGCCATATAAGACAATGTCTCCACGGTTCAAACGAGAATAAACAATTGGAAAAGTCGCATGAATGTTGCTTAGAATTTGGCCCTGAGGATTTAAATAATTTAGGTTGAACATAAAACAAACAATCCGTGTGTTATTAATTGTCTATACAAGTCTTGTATAGTTGGCTCGTCAAGTTCTCGGTATTGGACAAGAATGGCTTGCTGAGTCTCACAGTTTCATTTTGACCAAATGTCCTTCTTATCTTACATGTTCCTGACACGGTCAGGACACGAACCATATGTACGTAACTTCATGGTATGCTCTAGTTGAATCTCTATCTTATCTATATATATTTATACAAAAGCTATGACCTTGGTATCTGATTCTCAAGCTCGATCTCGAATGGAGAAACAAGGTAAATCCAAGAACAAGTTCCTCAAGCTCCTGCCAAAAGCAGCTACTGCAGTTAATTTCCAAAACCCTCCGTTCAGTCCCGGTAGAGACAAGTTCAGGTGTAATCAACATGGTTGTAAGGGATTTTCCGGTCCGATAATCAAGATGATCCCCGACGAAGCTCGAACGAAACCCAAGAACGGAGGAGAGTTCGGAACTCAAGAGCCCACTTCGCCGAAAGTCTCGTGCATTGGTCAGATCAAGCACAAGAAGAAGATGAACAAGGCCAAACGTGCAGAAGGGAAGAACCGTGGAGCTTCACGACCAGATGAACTGAAGAAGCAAACGTCTAGGATCAGGAGGCTTTTCAGTAGAAACACAACAAAAGATAGGAGAAAGTCTGATGCTTCGAAGGATGAGAAGGTTAGAGTTCCTGATAGAGCACCACCTGCGTTGGGACAAATCAGGCGGTTTGCTAGTAGTCGCGATACGTTTGCAAACTTTGACTGGACGGCTCAGATTGCTCCGGTTGACTTGGACCACCGTGAATATCCTTTCTCCGATGAAGATAGAAGAGATACTGATTCTGAGGAAGAAGAAGAAGTAATTATTCCTTTCTCTGCACCCATGGCCATAGGTGGCGGAGCTTCGAAGCCAAGAAAAGAAATCAACCTATGGAAGAGGAGAACTATGAATCCACCAATCCCTCTTCGGCTGAATTCCAGCGAAAGCTGATTCAATGTTTTTTTTTTTTTATTTAATATTTATATTTTCATATTAGTTATAATGGAAAATTACGAGGAAACGATGTGTACAAGATGTGAATGTATATCTATTTCCTAATTAATTCTTTTTCCTTTGTCTTGTTTGCAATTAGAATTTTCTCAAAATAAGAAGATATTAACCAATTTAATTGATTAATTCAATTCATCAATGATTAAAAAACTTAATCAATTCGATCAGTTCAATCGTAAAAATTTTGAATTATCTAATTTTTTTCCGGTTTGGTTTTTAAATTTTTTGTTCAATTTACTTTAACGACTCTTGTTATTAAAAACCAATCAATTTTTTATTTAATCCGTTAATTTTTATATATTAATAAATTTTTATAAAGTAAAATAAATCAAATTGTAAGGGCGATTTTTTTAATTATATATTAAATTCTTTAGGTTTATTCGATCTTTAGTTGATTTTATAGCAGTCTAATACCGGTTGAACATTTTAAACCTTAAATTTCTTATCTTATCGGTTTAATTTCCGATCCGATTTTTAGAATATCAAATGAAATTTATATTTTTCTTTACTTTTTAATTTAACATATAGACATGTAATTAATAAATGTTTTTGCTTTTAATTTAATAGAAGTAAATTTAATATGTAATTTTATTAAAAATCATATTCACAACTTTAGTAATAGTTCCTTAATCGAGAAAGATTTATTGGCATGATGGAAAATTCTGTAGATTAAATTTAAATTAAGCGACTAAAGTTGCTTGTTTTTAATTTTTTTTTATTTTTGAGTGATTTGGACGTTATTGAAGAGATGATGAGATGTAGGATTTCCCAACAACCCAAAAAGAGACGATTCATCGCTCTTGAAATTAATTAAATTTTAAATTAAACTGGATAAAAAGATTGTTTTTTTAGTTTAAAAAATTTTATTAAAAAAATTAATTTCAAAATTATTATAAAAACTCCTTATAATTTTAAATTTTTCTTTTTTCTAGATTTCGAATAAAAAATGATAACACAATGCTTGCAATATGATTAATCAAATATTACTAATATAGTAACGTAAATAAGTTCTTATGTTCAAATTGAACTAATTAAATTTGCTTAAATTAAGAATTTAAGATTATGTCCAATTTAATAAATTTTAAAATTAAACTAAATTATCATATAAATAACAGTTGATTAATATAAGTGCGATGTTCATTATCCCGTGTATTTTATTTTTATTTTTAATCAAATTCTAATATAAGAAGTTTTTCACTTTTTTGAGAAATTTAAAATTTAAAATTTAAAGATAAGGATGTTAAATATTATTGACTGATTCAAAAGTTAGCTCTATTTTATTGGAGCACATTTATTTAGTGGATTCTAGTAGTTATTATGTTAGTGGTTAGTGGACAATAGAAGTAGCTAGGTAGTTTAGTAGTGGGTTAGTGGTGGGAGTGGATTCCTCTTTTACAGCTTTATTGTTATTTTTTAGGTTATTTAAGCATTGTATTGGAGTCATTGTTTTTAAGCTTTATGAATGAGAAAATATTCAGTTTCCCTTTGATATTTAGTTTTTCGTTCTTTGTTCAAAGTCAACATTTGGTATCAGAGCAAGGTTTTTTGGTCCATTGGGTATGATGTAAATCATCTTTTGGGTCTTTTGAGTCGCACAAATATAGCTTATATTTTAGGAGTTGGGAAACACGATGGCAGCACTTGGGTTTTCAACTCTCATACCCATCTTTAATGGAGAAAAGTATGAATTTTGGAGTATCAAAATGAAAACGTTGCTTAGATCGCAGGAGCTTTGGGATGTAGTTGAATATGGATTTGTAGATTTGATAGATCCAGATGATGAAGAAGAAGATGGACAGATACAAGATGAACAGGAGCGAGAACAGTTGCGAGAGACCAAGAAGAAGGACGCCAGAGCCTTGTATTTCATCCAACAAGCAATGCACGACACAATCTTTTCTCGAATTGCTTCAGCAAAAACGTCAAAACAGGCATGGGATACATTAAAAACGGAATTTCAAGGCTCACTCAAGGTAATTACTGTTAAACTGCAAGCTCTTCGTAGAGACTTTGAGACACTGGTTATGAATACTAATGAATCAGTACAAGAGTACTTGTCT
>JANKOE010000006.1:815322-840261 GCA_026284465.1 Erythroxylum citrifolium | reverse complement strand
CATTCATTATATAGTCGCAATGTCAATATAAAATAACAATGGAACGATATTGAAAATAAATATAACATAGGGCTTTAAATTACTAAAAGTTATTTAGTTGAACAAAAAATAAGTTTCAGCTCTATTTTAAATAATTAGACAAAATATTTAAACTTCAACATAACTTTTAATGTGTGACAAGAAACCTCATCACCCACCCAAGTCTTCTAAAAGGCATAAGACTGAAAAACACAAGTATTTGTGTAGGATGATTAAGAATTTTGCCTAAAGTAGTATCCCTTTCATCATCTGTGGGTCCCTCTATCTTACCCAATTCACTATCTAACTATTCAATTTTTAATTGAATATAAGTTTCAATCTCAATACTCTTACACATTTTATCTCCAATCTAATTCATGGTATCACCCAACATCCTGGTAGCAACAATAATTGAATCTGCACGGCTTGCTTCTCCTGTAACAGTACTCCTTTTTCTCCTTCTTGCTAAAATATTTTCAACTTGTCTTTGAAGATTTGATGCTTAATGTTGGGTAAAGGAGTCATTTATGTCATGCAAACCATGCTCATATTGATCTTTACCACCTTCATTTATCCCTCCTACACCTTTTTGCCTTTCCATTTCTTTAAGAATATTTGCAGTAGTTTGTTTGTGCATCATTTCCAGTTGCACGATCTTCTTTATAGATCCCAGTCAATTCATTATAGAAAGAAAAACTCTTCCTTTGAAATTGAGCAGCATCTTTGTGACTCTAATAAGATGAAAAAAAACATTAATAATTTATATAAATGACAAAAAAGTAGTTAAAGAAAATACTTAAAACAAGTTAAAAGTTCAATACTTACACTTAAGTAAGAATCTCATGCATGATCTTCAGCAATGACGATCTTCCTTTCGGTATCCCATCCAAATCCACTAGTATCTTTTTTTACCATATCATAAACAATGCTCCACTCTCTCTTTAAAGTCTTAATCGTAGACTTTATGTGAGGTATGACTTTTAAGTTTGAATTAGAGAGCTTTGTTGCTACCATTCTTTTTAATTCATTGAGATAGTCAACTTTAAATCCAGTATCAGCATTGCATGTTCCCATATTATGCAAATCAACCATGTAGGAAACTAGCACAACATCCTCATCATAGTTCCACTTTCTTTTTGTTCCTTTTGAACTTTGAAAATCAATAATTGACGAGGAATTTCTCAACATACTTATCTATCAAATTAAAGCAATATTGGTAAATGAAAATTTAATTATCATAATAAAGGAAAAATAAAAGCATTCATAAAATTCTTCATACTATTTAACATTAAGCATCAACAGCTTACGAGAACGATATAGTCTACAATAACAACGTACAACATAAACAACAAAGAGTACAACAACTTACATAAACAATGCATCTATGCAATTCTACAATTCAAATTAAATAAAAAATAATGAATAACCTTAATCACATTCAATATATTTTCTTATAAAAGTAATATGGTGATTATCTACCTTAAACCACATTCACTAATGGTCAGAAGAGTTTGTTGGTATAGGCTCAAGTTTTCTACACAAAAGATCTTGCAAGTGCATCACTGCATTTAAAACGTGACGAAAACATCGACTAATTGTCTCACCAAACCTTCTAAAATTTTTTCTAATAACTCGATTTTTAACATGATAAGCAATAATATGTAAGAAAATTGCTACTCGTTCATCAATAAGCATGTTTTTTATTGACTTTAATCCTCCTATACTTTCAAGCATTTCACATAGTTTAAAAAAGGCTTACCTATTCATCATAACCATTTAAATACATGACTCATTATTGTCGTGCAAAATTCACCTCACATAATCTCGATTTGCAAAAAAAATTAGAAAATAACTTCTAACCCCTTGGTCTATAATTATATAAAGAAGCCTACGATGCCAACAAACTCAATAGCAAACTAACAACATTACACAATCGAGACAACCACAATCTTTTTTGTTCTTTCGGCATTTTTACGTAAACTCAAACTAAAATGAGTCATGACTGCAAAAAATAAAATTTCTAATATATTTACATAAATTTATTCAAACAATGTACAATATAAGAGAACAACCTTGAAATAATTAAAAATAATGCAATGACTTTATTTTCCTTTTGTTGTTGTGGATGTGAATGTGATGTCCTTTATTAGTGAATGTGAAATATATAAATAGTTTTTATAAATATATTATTTTTATAATTTATGTAATTATTCCTTAATAATTAACAAGCGATTGTGTTCATTAATTTTTATTTTCAAAATTTTAAATAAATTTTATTTTTTATAAAAGAAAGAAGTTTTGTGCATATTATTCAATTCTCTTTAAAAAGAAGTTTTGTGCATATTATTTAATGCTTTAAAAATTAAACTAATAGCTAAATCGATAAGATAAGATGTTTAAAGTTTAAAAGGTTCAGTCAAAATGAAACTACTATAAAATTGACTAAAAATTAAATAAAATTAAAGAATTTTAAATATAATTAAAAGCGTTTGTCCTTGCTTATCGAATAATTTAAAGTTTAATTGAAAAAAGATATTTTTAAAAAATTAATTGATATTTTTATTTATAATAATTTATTAATTTACAAAAATTAACTAATAAATTAATCAAATTTTAACCATAAGACTGATAAAAATAAACAGATCGATATTCCAACGATTGAGTTGTTGAAATTAATGATTACTAATAATATAAATAATACTCCCCTCAAAAAATATAATATAAATAATATTTTTATTATCATTACATATAATTACGTAATTGGCCCCATTGACGCGCAACGGACAAAATCTTTTAATTGACGAGCTGTCTCTTCTTGGCTTTTGCGGTGATAGTGCGCTTATGCGGTGATAGTGCGTTAACGTGATTAGGATGCGACCATCACCGACAACGAGGTTAATGTACTACACGTCATAGTTTTGGCCCTTTATCTTTTATTAATTATTTATATTAAAGTTGATCTTTTTAAGTTACAGTCCTCTAAGAGGAATTTTCTTGATTATTGAGAATGGGTAAAATAATAAATAATAAATAATAAATATATTATAAAAGAGTGTGGATATATTTTTGAATAAAATATGAAAAATTAAGAGGTAAATATTTTTATTTTGTTGGTGTTATATTAAATAAAACTTTTTTAATTTTAATTTTATTTAAAATTATTTACATATATTTAAAAATTAATAATTTGTAACATTTTTATAAAAATTTTGATTATTTATTTATAAAGTACATATATCTTAATTAATTTTTTACAAAATAAATCAAAAATTTTATTAATATTTATCCTAAAAAATAAATAAGTATTAACTAGTTTAATCTTGTTTTTATTGATTATATATCATATATAAAAAATATTTTTATTTTTATTTTTATTTTCATATTTTAATTTCAATTAATAATTACCAACAATAACAATAACAATAACGACAACAACTGAGTAGACATTTCATTGAGACACAGAATTTAGGAGAGTTCAGTAATACGCAGCTTTAACTCTAACTAGTAGAGAGACTGTTTTTAAATGATCCACATGAATAAATGAAAATAAAAATAAAAAGCAAGAAAATAAATAAATAATGATAAATAAAAATAATAAAAAAACAAAAAAAAGACTTAAACAAATTATTTAATTTTATCATTTTTGGCAAAATTTTTACTAAATTGTCTTGCCTTAATTTTATCATTTTCTAAAACTAAAATGCTATTTGTTTTCTAGTGGCCAAACTACTGCTTAATTTATATATTTTTATAATTTCATTGAATGTTTCAAAATCACGTTATATTGCCATGAATGTGTGCAACCAAATGGACATAAATAACTGTGCCTGTTCATATCTTATACCATGTTCATCAAGAACACGACACATCACCCAAAAAAGAGCAAAGAACATTACGATGTTGATTTCCAGGTTTGGTTGCGACAGAACTGGAAGCTGTTCTCGTCCATTTTCTCCACCATGAAATGAGCCAGCGTATCATTAGACTCCACCAAGTTTTCTCTGCACAAGAACTCATCTCCATATACCCTCTCCACGTCTCTGTAGTAATCATGCACAAACACGTGAGTCTTTGCATTAATCCCGCCCTTTTTGCTCCTAGCCAAGACCCCGGCGGTGAAGATCGGAGCCATCCTTCCTGGCCCTTCCGGTCCTTCCCCACGAGGCCCGTCTATTAGAATCACATCCCAGTCCACTTCGTAGACGTGGTTAGGCAAGTCATTGATCCCAAGTTTGCACTCGGAGAAGAGCAAGTTCTGCACAGGTTTGCATTCGTTACGTATCTGATCTTTGGCTGATTTTATGAGGTCTCGCATTTCACTCGTCTTTGTTGTGTATTGAACGTCAAAGACGTCGAACTCTGGATGTATCTCCTCGAAATACGCGGCGTAATAGCGGTTCTCTTCGATGAAAACCGTGCGACCATTAGGGTTCAATGCTTTCCAGAGAAGGGTTTCGTGGGTCAGCCCGAAAACAAGAAAGTTACAAGGGGATGAACATTTTCTGAGTACATCGGAGATTGGTTTGAGTTCGGCGTAGGACATGTGAAAGCTGTCGTTTGATCGAGAAGCATAGTGGAGGAGAGTGTTAACGACTGTTGTTGGCAACGGTGTAGAAATGGACGCAACTGTACCACTCAGGGTGGTTGCCGCCGTGGTGTTTTTGGTGGGCAGTAACTCTCTGGTGTAGATTAACGTCAGAAGGAAAGCAACAGTGAAGAATGAAACAAAAGCGAGAAGCCGCAGACGATTGGAGCCACCTTGCTTTTGGACATAAGGGTGGAGAAGTATGAGCTTTGTGTTAGTGTTGGTGTTGTTATTGTTGTTAGCGCTCTTCATTTTGGTTTCTGCAACAGAGAGGGATAGAATGAGCAGAAGCTGAAAATGAGCTCCCTCTTGAGAAACGGAAGGAATGATTTAAAGGAGGGTTCGCTCCCTCTAGGAAATTTCATGTTTGAAGTAATAAAGGAGTCCAAATCTTCTGTTTAATATTATTTTGTATTATAAAATTTCAGTTATTTACTTTAT
Organism: Erythroxylum citrifolium; assembly: GCA_026284465.1. Classification (NCBI taxonomy): domain Eukaryota; kingdom Viridiplantae; phylum Streptophyta; class Magnoliopsida; order Malpighiales; family Erythroxylaceae; genus Erythroxylum; species Erythroxylum citrifolium. The sequence continues at coordinate 835,217 of JANKOE010000006.1, read as the reverse complement.
GAGACTCATATAGGACTCATGCAAAATTTACATAAATAAATAGCTGAGATTTATTAGATACAACCATAATATTAGAAAGAAGATATAAATTCGCAACAGAGACAATATCAACCATACTGTTGACATTTGTCAGGTCATAATCAACATAACACTGATAAGTAATTTTTAGATTGTTATCAGTCAAATATGTATTTTGATTTTCTTCAACTTACTATGGATTTGAATTGACGGTCCAATAAGAAAGTGGTTGTACTTGTGGAAGGAGGGATTAGTAGGTGGTACAACTCTAGCGACCCAATAACTAATTACAAGCCAGAGGTCTCTTTTGCTTATTCATTTTTGTTTTAGTTCTCAAGGAACCTCATTTAACATGGAAAAGAAGACATACCCATTTCTTAAATAAGTAGTTACCTTCGAGAGTGACAAGTTATCTGCCATGGATTCTTATTCCAAAGCAATCTTTGATTGCTGCATGTGTTCTATACAAAGGTACGAACTACGAAGACTGGCAATTTTTTTTATAATGAGACGGATAGAAAATGGTTGGTGAGTTGGAACTCCAACCTTAAGTTAACATGCACTCTTTAAAAATCTGGTCCAGTTCTTTATATTACGAGGAGCATAAACTCTCGTTCATACTCTCTGATATCATTAGTGGAGTAGCTGTCTCCTCTCCACCGTATCTATAGTACCTAAGGAGAGAGGCACTATGACTATGTTTAACAATTAGTGGATAGCTGATTTTTTTATCAGTTGATTTGACTAGTGAATTATATTAGCTGTTTGTTAGAGATGTTTGGTAAAATTAGTTGTTTTGTATTAACTGTTTATATGTAAAATGGCTTATGAAAATATGACTTTAAAAAAAATTATAAGAATATAAATATTATATTTTAGTATTTCGATAATTTTGGTATTCTATTACCTGTCTATTTTTAATTATTAGGAATTTTGTGAGAAGTTTTAGAAGTTTGAACTTGCAGCGAGCAAAGGTGAAAAAAACTTCACAGGGATAGGTGAAGAGAAAAAAAAATTGTTATGTAAATTATTTATCATCTTTGTTGTGAATTTTAAGGTTTTTTAAAATATTATTTTTATAATAAAAGATAAATAATTTTGAATATATTACTAATACTATAATAATGCTATCATTATTTACAATTGTAACATATAAGTTTTAAACAACATAAATGAGTGTTATAAACCGTAATAATCCATCCCTATTGTCACGTTCTGTAGTAAATCGAGTACCACTTGTAAACTGAGGGCAAAATGGTTATTACCAAATAGCTGAATTAGCTGTTTGGTCCAACAACTCCTCTTTTAGAGCTTTTTACAAAATAGCTGGTTGGGTTAAATCAGTCAATGCAAGTGCAGAACATAAGGAAGAACAGAACAATATGCGATATTATCATTATATTATTCATACTGAAAATGCCTTTATATAGGCAAGTCATACATCTGCAGAAACAACAAATATCTAAAAATACTGATACTCCTATATTTAAGGGATATTATTATGAGCATATCTTATCAAGTCTAACTACAGATTACTACTTTTGACTACTTCAAACAGAATCAATCTCAACATAAAAGATTTATTTATCCTCTAAGATATTTTTAAATCATTTTTCCAACAAGCAAATAATGATGTTTATGTATTCCTTTTTATGTAAATTGGAAAAGATATTCCAACTATGTTTCTTTGAATGCTTAATATTTGGGAAGATCCACATTAGCTATGTTCATTTATATCCTTTATGCTCCTGCCATATCTATACACTTTATGTTGTTGACGATGATGATGATGCTCCTGCCATATCAATACACTTTATGTTGAAAAGAAAGCACGAAAAAGAAAATATAAAAAAATAAGAAAGAAATTAAATAACATAAGAAATTTATGTAAAAAATTTCAATAGGGTTAAAAATCACGGAGATAGAAGAATTTTATTATAAAAGAAAATTAGGAATTACAAAATTAAGCCTCTAACTTATACACAAATAATCTGTATTTTGTTGTGTTTTAAAAATATGATCGAAAAATAAATGGACAAAATAAGAGATTTAAAGATTTAAAAATTTAGCCGATATTAAATTATCATAAAATTAATATATAATAAAGATTGAACAAATTTAAGAAATTAGAATAATATTAAAGAAAGGTAAAAATCGGTTAATTTACAAAAATTGGTCAATTAATTAATAAATCGATTGATTTTTAATAACAAAGTTATTAAAATATACCAAATTAATAAACCAAATGGTTTAAGATTTGAATAATTTTTTCCGTAAAAGAAGGTTGTTTTCACAAAGTGTACGTAGAAATTCCTATTTATTTGTTAATGACTCGACTATAGACCTATTCCACTTTGATTGGAAAGTGTTGAATATACCCATAATTTTGAGTTTATGGTTTTCCTACCAAAAAAACATGTCAAATTCAGGACATTCCAATTTGATTAAATAGGATAACTGTTTCTTATTCTGAAACTACAAAATCGAACTTTCGATCAAATTGCAAGTCATAGGATACTAAGTCTTCTATTTCTTTAAGAAATTTATCTCAAAGATTTGTCATATAATTAAGGTGTTTCAAATATCACACATAAGTTATTGGGTATGCCAGGTTGATATAGCACATTTGATATTTTCGTATCGAAAAATCAACAAATTTGACTTCGCATTTATTACAAAAAAAGTTAATTTTTTTGAATCAAACTTATAATCTTATACTCACAAATTATTAAATCATTTTTGGGAGTTTAAATTTTAAATTTTATTTGTGTTAACCATAATTAAAATGTCAATTCTAACTTGTAACATCATCCTCTTTCACTATAATTATTTGCTTAACTACATCTCCAATCCCCGGGTCTTCAACCCCTTCTCCAGAATGATGCTTTGTCGGTGGCGTTCTTGCGGCCTTAGGCCTCCTTGTTTTGTGTATCCTCTTCACCAAAAAAAAAAAACTACATCTCCAATAGTTCTTTACGTGACCTGCCCTCCACACCCAAGTTCTTTCGCTATTATACTTAATGGCTGTGATAGGCTACCTTTGAAGAGTCTTGAACAAGTTGCATTACGCATACATACTCACCTTAATTCAACCCAGGTCCTGTCTTGATCATCTCTTCGGATAGGATGCATATGTTAAATTTTCTTCTTAGTTATTGCGAGTGTGGATAGGCTTGATAATGGGCTCAGGTTCTCCTCAGGCCCAAATTTAACCCTAAAATATGTTTTTTCAGCTCAAGCTCGAAGTCTAATTAGAACCAAGGCTTCAAACACGAGTCTGAGTTTAATTAAATTTAGACAGTTTAAAACCCGATCAAGTTATAATTAAGTTCGGTTAAATATATTTTAAATTTTTTAAAAATAATTTAAACTTTGATCAAGCTCGCCTTGTTTAGAATAATGTGAAAATGAAAGAGGCCAATTTGAATAGAGACGAAGCTTCCTTTTGAATTGAAACTCATCTTTCAAAAAGTAAACAGTCCAATAGTCCATTCATTTTGTGCACCACTCACTTGTCTTTCAGCTTACGTGGAATGAAAGATAAGCAACAACAAAACAAATGGAGATATTGCCTGAATTTTAGTTAATTTTGTTTTCCAATTTGTTTGTCCACACCTTTCTCCATGAAGATTATAGTAATTTCCAATGGTTTAAAATTATAAGCCTTAGTTTATTTTTATATGGATTTTAAAAAATAAAAGTAGTTGATTATGTTAAATAGCATAGCAACACACACAAATAATATGTATTTTTTGTGTTTTAAAAATATGACTGAAAATTAAATAGACAAAATAAGAGATTTAAAGATTAAAATTAATATATAATAAAGATTGAACAAAATTTAAGAAATTAAAATAATATTAAAGAAGGGTAAAAATTTGTTAATTTAGTCAGTTAATTAATAAATCGATTGATTTTTAATAACAAAGTTATTAAAATAAACCGAATTAATAAGCCGAATGCCCTTGTACATTGGGGTTGTTATTGTTGGTTATGATCGGAACGTAAGCTATAAATTGTTTATTAATTTATAAAAGTAATTTATGAAGTTTATTAAAATCACAAAAATAATATCATGTTATTGGTTCTATTAAAATTTATGGTTCTCACTTGGGTTTAATTTTAATAAGTTAAATTAATTTTCGATTAATTAATATATTTATAATTAATAAATTTTACATAATACCTAATATAATTAATTTTAGTGAAAAATAGTCCTACATGTAAATTCTCGATAAGACCACTGAACCTTTTAACTGGAAATGAACTAAAGAGAAGGCATCGGCTCCAAAACATCATTCAGATTAGGCCTATAACTGGAAATGAACTAAAGAGAAGGCATCGACTCCAAAACATCATTCAGATTAGGCCTATACGTAGAATATGAAATCTTGGGTCTCGAGGTTGAATATGATACACATGCGAAGACAAGCCCAAAAGTACAACCAAACTCTTTTCTTTTTCTTTTTTCTTTTTTTCAGCATTAAGTAATTTATTTAAGTAAAAGCGAAAGACTTTTTATTTAAATACTCTTTATTTTTTAAAATTCTAAAAACATTCTTAATTTTTAAATTTTTTCAAAAAGACCCATTCCTTTAAATTTCTACTAAAAACACAACAAAATGCATGTGTGATGAACATCACAGTTGTATTAATCAAATATTGTTTACGTATATTGAAACTTAGCTTTAAAATTAGAACTGAACTAATTAAATTTAACTCGAATTATTAATTTATTATAATTATTTTAAATTAATAATTTAAATAAAATTGATTAGTTTGAGTTGATTTTAATAGTTAAGTTGAGTTACTATATTAGTGATATTTGGTCAATTTACATCTAATGTTTACAATGCATGTGTTTTTCATTATTTTTAAAAGTTTAAGAGAATGATGTTTTTAACTAAAAACTAGAAGCAATTTTTTGATAAATTTAAAGATCAAGGGTTACTCTAAAATTTCTTAAACTATACGAGAGATTTATGTCTTTTATTCTATTATTTTTCTATTTTGAAATTGAATAAAGATTTAAATGTAAGTATAAAGACAGTGACTATGGAGGGAGAAATGTGGCCCGCAATAATTACTATAAATGATCCCAAGAAGAGACGAGTTGGGCCGGATGGTAATGAGGAGGGTGGTAGCCCAACGAGTGATGATGGAAGTACTGCAGGTATTAATCAACAAAGCAGTGGACCCAATGCTTTGGTGGTTCGTGATGATCATGGTAGATTCTTAGCTGCTAAAATTGGAAGGATTAGAGGTCTGTTTTCGCCAAGCATGACAGAGGCCTTGGCCATCAAGGAGGCGCTAAGCTGGATACCGAGGAAGGGCTGGCAGAATGTGATATGTGAGAGTGACAGTCTTGCGGTTGTTCAAGAAATTGTGAGGAGCGGTTGTTTAGATTTTACTTCCTTTGGTGCTGTAGTGGAAGACATTAGAATGCTAAAGACTCAATTTCAGGGTAACTGCAGGGTTATTGCAGTACCTAGGCAAGCTAATATGATTGCCCATAAACTAGCTCAAGCTACTAGAGTTGATGATTTTGTTGGTGAGTGGTTTCATAATCCACCCAACATTGTTCGGGATGTTTTATTAGCTGATTCTATTTAATAAAACAACCCTATTGTGTTTCAAAAAAAAAGTTTGAATTTCAAGTTGAACCGAAATATAAGTGAATTCAATTCAAAATCTTGTGTTTTTTAAAGTAAACTTAACTCGAAACTCATTTAACTTAAACTAAATCCGTTAATTGAATTAATCTTGATCAATGTTTTAAAATTCAATCCGATTCTACCGATCTAACAGTAAAAACCCTGAACTAGCCATTTTTTCATTTCGATTTTCAAATTTTTAGTTTAATTTAGTTTAATAATTTTTATTGTTAAAAACTAATTAATTTATTAATTAATCGACCACTTGTCGTAAACTATTAAGTTTTTATAAACCAAAATTAATTAATTAATTATTATTTAACATTTTTTCAATTAAACTTTAGGCTTTTGTTAATCTTTTTTATTTTTTTAATTATTCAATTTTATTTAATTTAAATTGATTGTATCGATTTTATGACAATTTAATACCAAATAAATCTTTTAAAACTTAAATTTTTTTCTCTTACTAGTTTAATTTATGGCCCAATTTTGAAAAGATTAAATTTGATTAAGACGTGATTCGTTTGCTTTACTCTTCTTCTTCGAATACAATTGACGCGGTGGTCAAACCTTATCGAGAGATTATAGACAAAAAAACCTTATCCAAGTTTGTAAACATACCAAAGTGATCTTTAGCACTTCGTAACGTAATTCACAACTACTAAAAACCAGCCGAACTCGATCCTGAAACTCTCGATTAAGGAATATTTGTGTCCTGTCATGCCTTACTTTTAGCACTGGAGACCAAACACGCCATTTTCTCTAACTTGCACGCATCATTGCGTAAATCACAACCATGCAAGCTTCCATCTCCAAATCACTAAAGTTTTCTGACATGAAAGTCTCTAAAGGTTCTTGTTCACGCTTCGAAGCAAAGCATCAAAACTCCAAATCAGTGCCTAAGCTTGTGATGATCTACTGTGAAAGCGAAAGTGAGGCTTGACCGACCACTTCTTTAAACAAAATCTCGAGGTGGGATTGGTTGTTCTTTTTTTTTTGTGTGTACTTCTACCCTTTCTCTTTTATATTTTTCTCTTTTTTCTTTGTCACTTTAACAGTTCACCACTTTTTCTAATAGACAGTTAGTCTATAATTGATGACATGTAACAAACGATGATAATCACACCTATTGACATTGCTGCAGGAAATCCACATAAAAATGAAGTTTGCTGTATCCTATTGTCACGAACTCGCTTAAATTTGGTCTAATTTCTTTCCGAGCCGGGTCAAATCCTTTATTTAGATTCGTTCACTGTTGCTTAGGCGGATTTTGCTGGAACCAAGTTGTCTATATATAGAGTTAGTCTGCAGCAAGCTTAGTTATTACTCTTTTATTCGGCTTGCTGCGAAAGTTATGGAGAAACTCTCAGGCTTAAGTCAGCTTTTCGTGACAGTTTTTCTCTACTCTCTCTCCAACTTCATGGTGATTCCTTCAATCACCGATGTTACAATGGATGCTCTTTGTCCTGGAAGAGACCAATGTTCATTAGCCATCTACTTGACTGGTTTCCAGCAAGCTGTAAGTTCACGAAAGACCCTTTTTTGCTCAGCTTTTGCATTTCATCTTCCCTCTGCAATTAATGGGGTTCACCTGATTCATCTGTTAAAAACTGCTACATTCTTTGTTTTGTCTGGTGTTTATGTGCTCTTTTAAATCATATTGAATTTGACTCGTTAATTTCGAGCAGACTCAAGTTGGTTTTTAAGATTTTGCAAAACTTAGTTTCTGTGTGACTGTATAAAAGGAGGTATCCAGTGAGTTTACTAACGAAGAAACTACCAAACGAGAGCTCACATCAGTTTCCCACTTTTGTGGTGAATTGGGTCGACTCAATATTAGCATAACCCAACCCAATGTATTTGTAAACTCTCCTTTTACTTTGTATAGAGACCTAAAGCCCAAATTCAAGGCCTATCAAGCTTAACTCGGATCAAACTGTTCTAACTCAAAATTAACGAGTTAAATTTAAAAAAAAATACAATTTTAAATTCAAGTTAAAGTTTAAAAACACGTTACTCAAAATTTGAAAAAAAAAATAAACTCAAATTATTGAACGAGTTTGGTCTTTTGGGATATTTCCCAAACTTGAACTAATTTGATTTTAAGTTCGAGTTTAAGCCTATTAAACCTTTTTAGTTCAAATCCGAGTATTATTTTAAATTGAAAAATTAATCGAGATTGGGCTGTGAGAGTAGGGCCCGACCCGGGTTGATGCCAAGTCTAATCAAAAGCTACACTTGTGATGATACTTCACTAATTATATTATTTTAAATGACAATTATCATAATTATGCTTCCTACCAACGACCAAACCCTTTTTCGTTTCACACAAAAAAACCTTACGCAATCTCCGACCATTGCACAAAAATTTTACACTAAATTTGGTGTTACTCTAATCATTCTACACCAAGATTTTTAAATAATATACCACAATAATTTAGTTATTAACTAAATTAATTTATATTTATACAATGATTTTTATTTATTTATTTATTTATAAAAATGAAAATAAAATTATTATTCTTAATTAATTAATATATACTTTATATTAAATTAATATTATTTAATAAATACAATTTTTAATTTTTTGTTTTAATTTTTTATTTTTTAAATCAATGTTATGGTTTAAATTTATGTACTTTTTATTTCAAATTTACTTTTCATTCTTAACATATTTTATAATGATTTATACCACTAAAAAATAAGAATTAAAATAAATATTAAAAATAAATTTAATATTATATTCAATATTAGTGTCATTTTAAATGTCTCAATGAGATATTTATAATGATATATTTTATGTAAAGTAATATATATTTTAAAATTAATTACTTAATAAATTATGTAAATAAATCATATTATGAGAAGGATATAGAAGAGATATTTTAAAAAGATAATAGATAAAGTTGTGTTTTTACAACTTTTAGTGCATGAATTTGGTGATTTGGTGCAAAAAAAATCACTTCAAAAAAGACACCAAAATTTAATATTAAAATGATGTAATAAATAGTAATACACTAAATTTGGTGCACTATTATTCATTGCCCCATTTTAGTGTTAAGATTTAATGCCTTCTTTGAGTAAATTTGGTGGTTGGAGATGGCCTTGCAACCCAAGCGTTGTATCTCCAATTGCATTCACTTTTCCTCGTATGGTTAAAACAGGCGAGAATTGGAAGTAAAGTTAGCCCACAAACTGTCCAACTTTTCAAAGTTAGAATACTAAAAGAGCTCTGGTTTGACATTGATGGCACTAAGCGCAACGCACGCTCTCATTTGATCATCTCTACACAAGTTGAATTGATGTCAATAAATAAATAAATATATATATCGATATAGATACAAAGAGAAGTGTGGGATTGAACTTAGGTACCTACCAGTCTATAGAAAAAAAACTCTGGCTTGAGGAGGTGATATCCTTTATATCTTCATACCCTGTTTCGTGTTCTTCATTCTTTGGGAAAAACCAAGCTTTTGGAGAGTGAAAATGGAAGAGTTTCCAACGTTGAGCCATCTATTTTTGACTTTTTTTCTTTCCACTTTCTCAACTTTCATGGTGATCCCCGCCATAACTGATGTAACCATGTCTGCACTCTGTCCTGGAGAAGTAGAGTGCTCTCTCGCAATCTATCTCACGGGGTTGCAACAAGCGGTACACCCAATTTAACTAACCTCCTGGTTTATTGTTTACTGTATATGGATCGTCTCCGTTCAAGCATTTTTTTTTCTTCATATTTTTGTCTTTTCACAACCAGTGATTTGTCTCAAATACGAGAGACAAGTTTAACGCGTGTTGTTCTGTTTCTCAAGTTTCTCTAATCTTGACAATAACTTGGCTTTTACTCCGTTGGCCCACCCTGAGAATTAAGTTACTGCTACTAGTGGACCCACTTTCTCTGAAATTCATATGGTTCATGTACAGAAACTATCTTAGGTTTATCATCAACCTGACATGGGTATTGTGTGGATTTTGCTGCAGATTACAGGGATTGGAACGTTGGTGATGATGCCTCTGATAGGATATCTCTCAGACAAATACGGAAGAAAAGCTCTGCTTACCGTTCCACTCTGTCTTTCTATAATTCCATCAGGTAAAAGAACAAAGAACCGAACCTGTAGATTGATTTTTTAGTAATCGAGACTGATTTGTTTCTCCAAGGTACCAGGAAGTTTGAGGGTTTTGTTTTGTCGGTAGTTCTGACTCAGGGTTAAAAAAAAAAAAAACTGAAAGTGCTCTGTTACTTGAAGCTCGACATAGCTTAGCCTTGTCACTCACTCAGAAAGTCTTGCTTTCTTTGTAGTTTTCCTAACTAAAGCTCAACGCGTGGTTTTCAATTTTAATATTTAAAAAATTAAATAATTTAAATAAGTCATTATCAATATTTTTGTTGTGATATAAATTATATATTTAATTAAAGTTATAAAGTTACATAAACTAAGTTTATGACTCCGTTATTAAAATTTAATAAAAACATAATTTTATTATACTTTAGGGTATTATTAATATATTTTTTCAAACCTCAAAACATAATATGATACTATTATTTACAGTTGTAATTTATTAAAATTTTGTTTTGACATAATTTACTTTAATTACAAAAAATCACAATGGACCTTCTTTGTAAATATTATTAAATCACATTTTTTTAAAAAATTACTTAAAGTATTTAGACATTGACACATTTTGTAGATCTTTAGGTCTAATTATAAATTGGAGTGTGTCTAATCAAAAGATATCACTATGACAAGAGATGATTGTGAAAGAATTGTGTATTAAATTAGTTACTTTGTTACATATTCAATAGCTTAGAAAAGCCATAGAATGGTGACAACTACCTTCAACCACCAACGATAATTTTCTTCTACCATCCTCACCTAAATTATAAATAGTATTTATAATTTGAATTTTGATTTAGCACGAGTTTTAAATTAAAAAATTAAAAAATAATTAAAATTTAAATTTGTTCAAATCTTCGTTAAATTCTTTAAAATGAATTAATCGAATTTTAAATAAAATTATCCAAGTCTGACTATAAGAAACAAAAGGTCTATTTTAAATTTAATCATATTTAGGTTAGGTTTATGTCACATAATCTAAGTTTAGCCATGACCATAGGGAGGAAATTAAGGTAGTAAGTACACCAACCCTAGTTTGAATTAATAAGGGAAAGTCACAATGGAGGAGATAACTAGAAACCAATTATTTATTTTTCTATTAAAAATAAAATTTGAAAAAGATATAGATTGGGAGGAATGAAAAGCAAAAAGAACAAACAAAAAAAGATTTATGAAGAGAATAAATATTTATAAAGAAGCTTTATTCCGAACCTAAACCTGCTTGAGAGATAGTTCTCTATACGCTAATAAAGAATGTATGGATTCTCTAGAAGAGAGAAGCCGTGGTGGTCCCTCCTGACTAGTCGAATCCCACAAGTGAATAGAAAGTTGGATCTTATTCAATAATTGACTATTTTATTTTTATTATATAAATAAGCTTTTATTCTTATTGTACATTAATTTTAGTAATTTTAACAAAATTTAAATTTTATTTTCTCAAAACAATTATTTTAATAAATTTAACATTTTAAAAATGAATTTTTGTGAAGACTCAGAGCATCTTATTGATTTGATGCCCACTAAGTAAGCTCTACCCAAACGACCCAAACGAGAAGTCAGTGGTCGGCAACCTGATGTGATGTCGAAGCTTCTTCCTTACGTAAGTGTAAGAGAAAGTGAGTGCTCTGTCCACCGGGAAAAAGTGGCCGACCAAAGAAGTTTTAAAATTTTGTTTAAACCTTTTACAATATTAGATACAAGGCGCACCTTTGGCCATAGAGTGTCGTGGCTAAATCAGAATCTGCTCAGGTTATGGAAATCCTGAAAATAAAAGGAACTTTTGGCAGGATGTTCATTTACAGGACCTGGAATGACGTTTTCCTGAGACTTACTGAAGTCATCGATATTATATATATATATATATCCTTTTTCTGTTTCTTTTTCAGAAGGTTTCAGGACTTGTAATGGGAGATTGAACTCGATAATACTAATTTCAGGTTTGACAAATCTAATTTCACTTACGAACTGAAAATTTTGGACACAGCAATATTGGCTTGTAGCAGGACAAGGAACTATTTCTACGCGTACTATGTGGTTAAGACTCTTACTTCGATGGTGTGTGACGGGAGTGCTCAGTGTCTTGCACTTGCCTATGTGGTAAGTACTTATTGTCTTTTCTTCTTCGGGATCACATTAGCATAGAACAAGACAATACAGGTTTGTTGTTTCTCTGCTGTTTCAGGCGGACAATGTTTCAGAAGGACGACGAGCTTCGGCATTTGGAATCCTGACAGGAATTGGATCCTCAGCTTTCGTCTGCGGAAACCTATCCACTCGTTTCCTCTCCACAGCCTCCACTTTCCAGGTCTCTTTCTTCTTTGTGATTTATGATTCTGTGTACGGATTTTTCAGGTTACTGACAAGATCTTCGTCAGGTTGCAACTGGAGTTGGGATAATAGCAGTTGGGTACATGAAGATTTTCTTACCAGATTCCATGATTGAGAAAGAACTCTCTGTACCAATACTTTCCAAGGGAAAGGCAAAGGTTGTCTCCACTTCTCCAAAGGCAAGTCAATTTTCAGCCAAGAACGAGCAAATCTTTAAACCGATCCCTTCCTTGGGCGACATGATTTGCTTGCTTAAGACGAGGTTAGTTGTTAGAAATTGTCGTGTCTTATCGTCATAACTTTACTCTTATGAACCTGTTGAAGATCATGTACTTGTGTATTCTGATTCGCAGTGTGACATTTTCACAAGCAGCAGTTGTTGCATTTTTCAACAGTTTTTCAGAAGTTGGCCTTCAAGCGTCATTGTTGGTACTTCCCTGTTTGTTTTAGAACATCGAGGACTTAGTACGATCGGGTTGGCATTTAGGCCTCGACCCTGATATAAACCAAAACAATATGCTCTGTTAAATGACTAAAGACTCGGTCGTCGATTCTGTTAAGTTTTAATCCCTACCTTAGGATACACCTATTCTATTGAATCTCCCATCATTCTTGAAATCCCTTTCTGGGTTTTATGCAGTACTACTTAAGGGCACGGTTTCACTTTAACAAGGATCAATTTGCTGATCTAATGGTGATTTCCGGGATTGCTGGAACAATTTCCCAGGTAGATTTTCCTGTTATGATTCAGATTTCAGTACAATTCAGGGACCTGTCTTCGTTGATCTGAAAGTCTCAAGTGAACCTGCAGTTGCTTTTCATGCCAATTTTAGCTCCTCTTTTAGGAGAACAGAGGCTACTTTCTATTGGGCTCTTCTTTGAATGCATTCACGTAAGAACCTTCTCCTCCATAGCCAATGATACTCTGTTCTGAACACAAACTTGCAATTGAGTATAACTTTTCTGTTTTAAGATCGCCATTTACGAATTTGTTTCCTGCAATGTTTCAGATGTTTCTTTACAGTATCGCCTGGTCCTTCTGGGTAAGTAATTGCAACTAATTATCAAATTTTAAGAGCTGTTTTACTTGATAAATAGCTGAAAACGAGAAATCCTGGCAGGTTCCTTATGCTGCTGCCATGCTCTCTGTTCTGTTTGTTTTTGCACAACCATGTGTGAGTTCCTTGTTCTTCTTCAATCATTTATACCACTATGATAAGGAATTAAGATTTCGAATATAATTTGCAGATGCGGAGCATTGTATCTAAGCAAGTTGGATCTTGTGAGCAGGTAATATTTCTGAAAAAGTATAAAAAATATTCTGATTCAAGTTTAAAAGTTGAATTGGATCCCGTATCAATATTTGATATTTTAACAGGGAAAGGCTCAAGGATGCATCTCAGGAATTTGTTCCTTCGCCAATGTAGTTTCTCCATTTGCATTCTCTCCTTTAACAGGTGATGACAGGAAATTTTTTAACAGGAAAAAAGAAAAACTTGTCAGCCTGAAAAATCAAACCAAAACTAACGAATTTCAGGAATCATTTTGCAGCTCTGTTCTTATCTGAAAAAGCACCATTCCCCTTCCCTGGTTTCAGTATTTTGTGCACCACATTTGTTGCAGTAAGTTCCTCCTTATTCTTATGATATTAAATAAAAATATTTTATAAAACTTATATTTTATAATAAAAATAATCATTTATAACTTACTACCTGATTTTCCTGCGTAGATGGTTGCGTTTATTCAGAGCATCCTGATAAGGGTAGCTCCTCCTGTTTCAAGTCAGCTTGCATAGTCATGTCAGGTTTTTGTATTATAGAGTTTCACGTCAGGGGACTTGTAGAAAGATCCTTGGCAGCTAATCTTCAGTTAGTTCCCATAACCTGGGACGTTAGTTAGTTCCAAGAAGTTAGGAGACAGAAAAAGCCAAAGTTCAGTTCAGGAATCGACATTGGCTTGTGGCAGAGGAGGTGCTTGTATTGTATTGATTATTTGTTTGTATGAAGTGGAAGATGCCTTTGTGTATATTTTACTTATCAAGGAATGGAACCATATAGCACAATTAATCACATTGAAGAAAAACTTAATTTCTTCTAATTTACCTACTTTTTCTTTTTAATTATTTATTTTTAAAATAAACTACTTAATAAACTAATATTTATATATATATTTATCTAAAATTAATTTTGAAAACATATAAAAAAGATAAAAAGAGGAGTAATTAAAGTTGTGTAATTCACTTATTTATTATAAAAGGATTTCACTTATTTCATTGTCGTCTCGTCAGCATCTAGTTGAAGTCTCGCTGAGACACGAGTTTAGAGAGGTCCAATATTACGTAGTCTTATTTGTACCTAATAAAGAAGTTATTTATGATATACCCATATGTAATGTGTCATGAAGACACTATAAAATATATTACTTTTATTTACATAAAATATAACAAATTAATATTTTCAAACAATTTGTTCTCAATTTTATTTTTACTACTTTATTTATATATTATCGTGTGACAATAATATAATTTAAAATCAAAAAAGTTTTTAAGACGTGAACTTGACTAATGTCAAATTATAGTATTTATGGAAATGATTGAAATAAAATATTTAAAAAATTAAAATTAAAATTAACTTAAATTTTAATTAAATTTGAGGCTGAACTTTGGAACAATCGGTAAAGTTGCTCCTTTATGACCATTAAGTCATAGGTTTAAGTTACAAAAATAGTCTCTTTATAAAAATACAAAGAGAATACTGCATACATTATAATCTTTTCTCATACTCTCGCAAAGCGGGGAGCCTTGTGTTCTGAAAACGTTGACTTTTTTACTTTTTTAGAATTTAATTAAACATGAGAATTCTCATATTTATCAAATTTTGAATAGTATAAAAAATAGAATGATAATTGACAGGAAAAAAAGGTTTAAATTAGTCTTATAACTTTTATTCTAAGTGTATATAGGTCCTTAAAAATTTTATTTTTATTAATCTTACTTCAACATTTTAAGTTAAATCAGAACTAATTTATTAAGGGATAATATCTTGTTTTATTAATTCTTTTAATAAAATAAAATTAGAATCGTTAAGTTCAGGATAGCATGGTCAAACTTATTAGCCAAATCCGACCTTTTTGACCAATGGATAAGTTGTCAGAAGATTCAAAAGATGACCTAATGCTAAGGAATCAGCCAAGTCATGGTAAGGACGAGTCGGAGTTTTGAAATTGTCATTAACACTCACGACGTCACCCCTCAATCGTGGAAGTCCCTCCACCCCCCCCAGATCATGTCTCCCTCCAACCCTCGTTGCCTGTCAGATACAGATCAGCTCCAAGCCGCCCCATTTTTGCTTCAGATCCAAACTAATTTTAGATTCCCAATGACTACCGCCAAAGCACAAGGTCCATCCTCCGCACTCAAATCTTTTGTACCCTTTATTTTGTACCTACTCTGTATTTATTATATCTGAACCATTTATTTATGTAGGACCCACAAAAATAGATGACTCAGATATAATGAGCACAGAATAGGTACAGATTAAGGATACAGAGGATCTGGTCCCCCAACCTCCTAGCATCAGATCCTCTATCTAATGAGGACAGATTCTCTGTCCCCATTTATGTGTACCTATTCTATCTCATTTGATCCAAGCCATCTATTTTTGTGATTTGTGTGTACCTATTTTATCCCACTTGATCCAAGTCATCTATTTTTGCGGGACCCACAAAAATAGATGGCTTAGATCAAGTGGGATAGAATAGGTACACACAAATGAAGATAGAGGATCTCAAGCCCTATCTAATCGTATTTTCATCAGATTCTCTATCTAATTATGTTTTAGAATCCAAGGACTACTACCAAATCACAAGGGTTCAACCTCCGGCTTCAAATCACCTGTGCTGTGTGGTTATCTCTGTGCGCACTGTTTTATCAATATCTAACCTATCTAATTTTTGTCTTTACCAGTCATTGCATAGTTAGATATTGACCTTGTTTGGCAATCAGCTGATTGCATCAGTTGTTAGCTGATTCTATCAACTAATAGCTGATAGTTGGTTATATTAGTTGATTTGACCAGCTGATTGCATTAGCTGTTTGTCGTTTCATGTTTGGTAAAATTAGCTGTTTATGTGTAAAATGACTTATGAGGGCGTGATTTTAAAAAACGGCACAGATAATTTGAAGCCCCATTCTGCTAGCATCAGATCCTTTATCTAACCCCGCTCTGTGTAAAAAAACGACATTATTTTGGATATAAACAGATATAAAATGACATCATCTGGGAAGTCATTATAGGATAAATTTTTTAATTAAAAATAAAAAAATATTTTTTATTTTGATTATATGCATCGAGTCTTAAACTCCGTTAAACTTGAGCAGTTTGATTTGGAGTTAGACACAAGATCTAACTTTTCTAAAAAATCAGGTCTGAGGCTAAACCCGAAACCTAATTAACCACAAGGCCCACAACTTGACCTGTTGACCTCAAGCCAAGTTCAGAGCAACTATTACCTCTACTTAAAGATGCTAATGGAACTGTCCGACCTAGCTTGTTATCAATCTAAAAATGTAACCTAAAAGTTTAATCGATTCGAACTTTAAATTATTTCTTTAAATTTAACTTGATTAAAATTTGATTAATATAAATTTAAATAGCTGGTTTTTTAGATCAATGGGATTTGAATTTTTATATCTTTAATCCATTTTAATTGTATATTTATATATATAATATTCAAATAATTATTTTTATACGTATTAAAGATTTTAAAATACATTAATAATACACATTCTTTATTAATTAAATTTAAACCAATCAAAATATCTCTTAATATGTTTTTAGTTACACCCTCTTACCAAAAATAGTTAAGTTGGTTAACTTTCTTTTATTATAAGACAACAATGCACCTAATAACACAACAAACTAAATTACTGTCTTTTTTGTGTTTTGGACAACTTATCCAATATTTAAATTCCCTAAGTTTGACTATAGAAAATAATATATTGAAGTTGTAGACAAATAATGTATATTTTATATGTTTTAAATAACAAATAAAATTATTCTAATGATTTTATAGTGAAAAGGGTTGTCCAATTACTTCATAATATTCTTTTAAACTGTAAATTTATATTAATTTGATGTGTACTCTATTCAAAGAAAAGTTAATAAGATTATTTATTTATATATTAATTCTTGTATTTAAGATTAGAGATGACAAATGAGTCGAGTCGAGTCGAACTAGTGTCGTTAGTGGCGCGATTTAATTTCCTAAGGATGCAATCTGAGTTGGACACATAATTTGATCAAGTTCATGCATCCAAAACGACAAAACAATCTTATTTTATAAGATTGAGGTTTTAAGTTTAAAATTAAAATAACAATAATTTTGAAAATTTTCGGAGAAAGAAAAAGCAAATTATTCATTAAAGTAAGACTCAAAAGTGACCAATTTTCTAGTTTGGTTTCTAACTTTTTGGTGTGATTTAGTCGAATAATTTTTGTTGTTGAAAATCGATTAATTATCAATTAATTAGTCAATTATAGTAAGTTAATAAGTTTTTATATATCAAAATAAATTGATTGATTTTTATTTAACAATCTCAAATTTTGATTAAGCTATAATTTTTTCGATGGCTAAGGATAATTTCTTAATTTTTTATTCTTTAATTTTATTCAATCTTTAATCGGTTTTATAAAGGTTTAATACTGATTGAACCTTTTAAAACTTAATCTTCTTATCTTAATTGTCTGAGACCATGTTTAACAATCAGCGGATTACATTGATTGTTAACTAATTCTATCAGCAGTTAGCTGACAACAGATTAATATAACTAATTTGACCAGCGGATAACATCAACTGTTTATTTAAAACTGTTTGGTAAAATTAAATGTTTAGTATTACTTGTTTATATGTAAAATGACTTATAAGAGAATGACTTAGAAAAAAAGATTTATAAAGACACAGTAATATATCTTGGTATTTCTTTGAGTATTTTAATAAGATTTTAGATAGATCAAAAGAAGTTAATACTATCATTTCAAAGTTAAGGGAAAACTTATATAATAATATGATAAATCTTTGTCTATTCTTCAAAGATTAAAATTAAATATATTAAATTTAAATAATAAACTTACTATCTCTGTCCCTATCTCTATCTCTATCTCTTTGAGTAATTTGTAATAATTTTAGATATAATAGTATTTTAATTCTTTAATTTCTTAGCGGTGGGAGGAAATAAAATCAATAGCAATCCGTTAACTTAATTATCAAATATAGTTATCAACAGTTTGATGGGTGAAACAACTAAAACCTTTCAATATATCAAAAAATGACCGAAACAATTATAATAAATTTTAAAAATGATTTTAAAAATAGTGGAAAGGAAAATATAGTTGTTGGTGTCTTGTCGAGATTCACTAGTTTTGAATTGCTGATGACATCATTATCATATATACGAGGGAGGTTAATGGAAGAGATAAAAAAGCCAGGAAACGGATCATACTGTACAAGATTTAATTAAGAAAACATTGAAGGGATAAATCAGTTCAAGTGTGTGCGAGTGGAAGAATGGGTTATTATGTTGGAAGGAGAGGCTGGAGATAAGGGTAGATAGCACATTAAAGAACAATTGATGATAAAGAACACCTTGCTATGACAATGGAAATGCTGAAAGCCAATCAGTTATATTTCGGAGAAGTAAATGTGTGTCTGGAGCGAGGCAAATTGAATACCTGTATTACACCACATCGGAGAAAGGAGTAGCTACGGATGGAAAGAAGGTGAAAACGATAAGAGATTGGGGGGAACAGAGGAACTTGAAGGAACTCAAAAGTTTTTCTAGGAATTATAGGATACCACAGGAGATTTATCAAAGGATATGGGTTGATTGCGAGGCCACTAACAGAATTACTAAAGAAAGAAAACTCATCATATTTTCAAACCGCATGGAATGCCGGAGGCAATGATCAGTGACAAGAATCCATCATTCTCTAGCAAATTTTGGCAAGAATTATTTTGGTTTCAAGGAGTTAGCGTCAAATATTTGACAGCTTACCACCCACAAACTGACGGACAGATGGAGGCGGTTAACAAAATACTGGAGACCTACTTGAGATATTTGTGTGAAGAGCTACCTCAAAGGTGTTGCAAATGGATTCCTTCAGCCGAATTCTAATATAATATAACATACCACGCAGCCATATATACAACACCATTTGAAATCCTATACGGATACTCTCCACCTATCTACTCTTTGTACTTCGCTGGTGACTCAAAAATATTAGAAGCAGATCAAGCTCTCAAGGAACATGAAGCAGAAGTAACAAGTAGACTCAAAATGGTCCAAATGGGTTTTTGAGGTGGGCGAATTGGACCTACTGAAGCTACAACTCTACAAGCAACATTCTATTCAGAGTAGAGTTAACCACAAATCGTCACTATTGTATTATGGCCCTTACAAAATTCTGAAGCGTGTAGAAAATGTAGCCTATAAGCTGGAGTTATCCCTTGGAATGTCTATTCATCCAATTTTTCACGTATAACAACTCAAGACAGCTTATATAGGACAAGACTTTACCGGAAGTACTCACTACAACAGAGCACGTCCCAATGGTACTGTTAGGAAGAAGGATGGCTAAGAGGAACAATCGCTCAGTAATGCAATTACTAGTTCAATGGTCAGACGGTCAAACTGAGTCGTCGTTTCTTTTAACATTTCGCCCAGTCTCTCACTCTAGTATTTAATTTTGGTCTTGTAACTTGGATTATCCTGGAGACCAAGTTT
>JANKOE010000006.1:803883-815222 GCA_026284465.1 Erythroxylum citrifolium | reverse complement strand
ATTAATTCTTTCCTCATTAATTTTCTTAAGGCACAAAATCATCTATAACACAATTTATATTCAAAAACACTCATTTCTATTTATTTTAATATTTCTAATTTCCACCAAAAGTTTGGGGTCCAACATAACAGGTTACTTCATTATGTTAGGTGTCATTCGTCTCATAGAAGACAAAGAAGCAACCTATTTTATCTTGTTCTTCCGTTGAAGCAAAGTACCGTTCTATGGCCATTACTATTTATGTGCTTACATAGCTTAAGTCACTTATCACTTCTCTTGGTGTACCTCATCCACACCCCATGCATTTATTTTGTTATAGTAAGGCGACTCTTCACATAGCTGCGAATCCTATATTCCGTAATTATACTAAACATATCGAGGTTGATTGTCATTATATGCGTGATCATGTACAGGTTGGCAATATTGCCACTTTCCATATGTGGACCACAGAGCAACTCGCTGATACTCTTACCAAGGCTCTCAGAAAACAAAAATTTCAATATCTTCTTTGCAAGTTGGCCATTCGTGACCTACATGCTCCAACTTGAAGGGGAGTATAGAATAATTAGTTGTACATATATCATGTATATCTATAATATCATTAGGAGATTCTTTGTTATCTTTTGTAACTATTTAAGTACTATAAATTAGGAAGTTGTTGGGTTATATCATGTATATATTTCTGATTCCTTCAATGAGAATACACAAAAAAAATCATTCCCACAAATTTCTTTATGACAGAAGGTATAAAGGGTGCTGAGTTGCGAAGAATTAAAGAAAACGTGAAGAGCCTAACGGAAGCATAGATCAAAAATGAGTTGTCTCTTGAATCACAAAACAGGGTAGAAAGGTATGAGAAGGACGTACTGGAACTTAAGATTATTTTCGCACAATTCATGCAGCGACAAGGAGTGGAGCCGGGAGTAACCACCTTAGTTACTCTGGAACCCATGATTTGAAGTGAGCAAATCATACAAGAGAAAAACGAAAATGCAATCCCTATAAGGATGAGCATAATAGAGTTTCCAAACTCTGACAGTAAGCGAATCAAGCTTTGGTCATATAGGTGCAAACAGTTTTTTCAACTGGATCAGATGGTAGAGAAGGTTAAGGTAGGCATGGCGATTCTTCACATTGATGAACAAGCACAGGAGTGATATAGACTTTACTTACAAAATCGAAAAAACTAGAGGTGGTGGATTGGAAGGAGTTCACAAACGTCCTTAACCAACGTTTTGATGTAGAAATATTTGACAATCTGGTAGGAGACTTTAAAAAGTTGAAACAGGAAGATTCAGTGCTAGAATACCTAAAGGGTCTCATGTATGAAATTGAAGTAACAATAAGGTTGCATAAACCATCATCACTACATAACGTATATATGTTGGCAAGGAAATAGGAAGCAGTAATGATAGCGAAGGGTAGGATCTCCTTCTTCCAAGGAAACACGTTAAGGAATATGAGCTCTGAGGGTGGTCACGACTCAATTATGAGAACACAACAAATATCAAATGTAAGAAGGAGTGCCACCCTAGATCGAATACCACCTACTTTGATGGCTCCAAGATGTTTGGCATTAGAAAAAACATTTAAAACCCCAAAACGCATTAGTAACAACGAATTTGAAGATAAAAGGCACGAGGACTCTAGTTTTGGTGTGATAAAAAAATATAGGTTGGGACATAAATGTAAGAAAAAGCAATTATAACTTTATGTGGTTGTTAGAGATGAAAAGTAGTTAAAAGCTGTAACGAAGGGTCATAAGGATGAATGTGAAGGTGAGCAGTTAGAAGTCGACTGTCTAAATGTATCTATAAAAGTGATAATAGGCCTATCAAGTGACTGGGATTTTACTTAGAAATATAATTTGTACCAAAAAGGGCTACGATTTGAGTCCATATAGCCTTAAAAATGAAACTAAAATTTAAATATCAAAACTGTATCATTTTCAGTTCTTCATTATTCTATTTTTTTTGTTTGTAAATGGTCCCTTATCAAGTAAAGACTTCCACTGGACACTTCAATGCTTAAGAGGGGAGCAACTTCATAACATAACTCAGTTTTCCAATTGAATGCCAATTACAACAATTTGAGGTAAGGGAAGACCAATGGAGTGCTTTTGATAAAATTACTATTATGTTGTTGAATTTTGATGTAGTTTTAAGGGAACCATCCAGTTACTGTTGAAAAAGAAACAAAACCTTCAAATCCATTTGAAGAAGGGAGTGGAAACCATTAACACCTGACTTTACAGATACACAGGAGCTCAAAGGATATCATCTAACAATCTGTGCAAAAAATGATGAACCAAGGATTTATCCAGCATAGTTACGAATGGTACACGTCATCAGTATTTCTTGTCAAGAAGAAAGAGAACTTATGATGGATATGCATAGGTTATCGCGAGCTCAACACACATAATCAAAGACAAATTTCCCATCCCCTTGATAGAAAAATTACTTAACAAACTACATGGGTCCAGTTGAATTACGAAATTGGATTTATGTTCAGGTTACCATTAGATCTGAATATAACCCAAAGACATGTTGAGAAAAGAGTTCAAGATGCATGAAGGATACTAAAAATTTTTGGTGATGCCTTTTAGCTTAACTAATGCACCATCAACATTCCAAAGAGTAATGAATAGGTTATTTAAATCATATCTTCAGCGCTTCATACTGGTATTTTTTGACAAAATCTTGATTTATAATCAATCCTTGCATTTACATGTGGAACACCTATGACAATGGAAACACTGAAAGCTAATTAATTATATTTACGAGGAAACAAGTGTGTGTTTGGTGCGAAGCAAATTGAATATCCGGATTATACCATATTGGAGAAGGGAGTAGCTACGGATGACAGTAAGGTGAAAATGATAAGAGATTGGGGAAACTGAAGAACTTGAAGGAACTCATAGTTTTTTGGGAATTACAGGATACTACAAGAGAACTATCAAAGGATATGGGTTGATTGTGAGGCTACTAAAATAATTACTAAAGAAAAAAACTCATCATAATGGAACTGGCAACATAAAGAAAATCAAGTTTTCAAGAAGTTAAAGGAAGTGATTGCTACAATGTCGATGCTGACACTTCTTGACTTCTCAAAACCTTTTATTGTGGAGGCTGGTGCTAGTGGTTTGGGCATCAAAGTAGTGTTACAACAAGAAGATCATCTCATCGCTTATCTTAGCAAAACACTAGCTCCAAAGCAGCAAGGACTATCGACATATGAAAAACAAGTTCTAGCTGTGATTAAAGCAATCAAACAGTGGCACCACTATATTAGCCTCAAAACCCCTTTCAACAATCATGGCTTCTGAAGCTATTGGGGTATGATTTTGAAGTCCAATATCACAGTGGAAAGGAAAATATAGTTGTTGGGGTCTTGTCCAGATTCACTAGTTTTGAATTGATGATGATATCATTATCATATGTACGAGGGGGTTAATGGAAGAGATAAAAAAAGCAAAGAAACGGATCATAAGATTTGATTAAGAAACTATTGAATGGGTGAATCAGTTCAAGTGTGTACGAGTGGAAGAATGGGTTATTATGTTGGAAGGAGAGACTGGTGATAGGGGTGGATAGCACACTTAAAATTGATCAAGGTGAGTCACAACGGGATGATGCGAGGGTATTCTAGTGTACTAACGACCACAAAGATATTACAAAATTTGGGAAGGGCTTAGCCAGGGATACTTAGAATTACATGAAAAAAGTGCATGATATGTTAAAATAAGTATGATGCGACAACTTATCCAGGGTTATAACAACCCCTTAAAATCCCCGAAGGAAGTTGGAGAGAACTTAGTATAGATTTCATCAAAGGGTTTCCAAAATCCAAAGGGAATTTTGTGATACTAGTAGTGGTTAATAGGTTTACAAAGTATGCTCATTTCATTTTGATTAAACACCCTTATTCAACAAAGGATATCACAACATTATTCCTCAATCATATACTTAGAATTACATTAAAAAAAGTGCATGATATGTTAAAAAAATAAGTATGATACGACAGCTTATCCTGGTTATAACAACCCCTCTAAATCCCTGATGGAAGTTGGAGAGAACTAAGCATCTATTTCATCAAAGGGTTTCCAAAATCTAAAGGGAATTTTGTGATACTAGTAGTGGTTGATAGGTTTACAAAGTATGCCCATTTCATTTCCTTTAAACACCTTTATTCAACAAAGGATATCACAACATTATTCCTCAATCATATTTTCAAACTACATGGAATGCTGGAGGCAATTATCGATGACAGGGAGTTAGCCTCAAATTTTCGACAGCTTAACACCCACAAACAGACGACCAGACAGGTAGATGGAGGCGATTAACAAAATACAAGAGGCCTACCTGAGATTTTTTTTGTGGAGATACACCCCGAAGGTGAAGTGAATGGATTTCTTTAGCCAAATGGTGGTATAATACAACATACCACTCAACCATAAATACAACACACTTTAAAATCCTATACAGATACTCCCCACCTTCCGTACTTCACTGGTGACTCAAAAATATTAGAGGTAGATCAAGCTCTCAAGGAACATAAAGCAATGTTAGAAACAACAAAGTTCCACCTTCAAAGAGCACAAAACAAAATGAAACAATAAGCATACTCAAAAAGGTCATAACTAGTATTTTTTGACGACATCTTGATTTATAGTCAATCCTTGCAATTGCATGTGGAACACCTTGCTATGACAATGGAAATGCTGAAAACCAATCAGTTATAATTCGAAGAAGTAAATGTGTGTTTGTAGCGAGGCAAATTGAATACCTGGATATACCATATCGAAGAAAGGAGTAGATAAGGATGGAAAGAAGGTGAAAACGATAACAGATTGGGGGGAACAAAGGAACTTGAAGGAACTCAAAGTTTTTCTTGGAATTACAGGATACTATAGGAGATTTATCAAAGGATATGGGTTGATTGTGAGGCCACTAACAGAATTACTAAGGAAAGAAAACTCATCACAATGGAACTGGTAAAAAAAGAAAATGAAGCTTTTGAGAAATTGAAGGAAGCGATCAGTACAATGACGGTGCTGGCACATCCTGACGTCTCAAAACCTTTTATTGTGGAGACCGACACTAGTGGGTTAGGCATTAGAGCAATGTTACAATAATAAGATCATCCCATCGCCTACCTTAGCAAAACACTAGCTCTAAAACATCAAGGACAGTCAACTTATGAAAAGGAATTTATGGTTGTGATCAAAGCTACCAAGCAGTGGCATCATTATCTCAGCCTCAAACCCTTCATCGTTTGAACAGATCATTAAATTTGAAGTAAATTTTGGAGTAATGACTATCTACACCCTTTCATCAATCATGGCCTCTAAAGCTAATATGGTATAATTTTGAAGTCCAGTATCATAGTGGAAAGGAAAATACAGTAGTTGACGTCTTATCCAGATCTACTAGTGTTGAATTACTAATAATATCAGTATCATAAGTACAAGTGAGGACTAATGGAAGAAATAAAAAAGTTGGGAAACATATTATACTGTACAAGATCTGATTAAGAAACTATCGAAGGGATAAATCAGTTCAAATGTGTAGGAGTGGAAGAATGGATTGTTACGTTGGAAGGGGAAACTGGTGATAGGGGTAGATAACGCATTTAAGAGAACAATTGATTAAGGTGAGTCACGTCGGGACGATGGGAGGGCACTCCGATATATTACGACCACAAAGAAATTATAGAATTTAGGAAGGGTTTAGCCATAAATACTCGAAATTACATAAAAAAAGTGTGATATGTAAAAAAAATAGGTATGATATAGCAACTTATCAGATGTTACTACAACCCTTGAAATCCCTGAAGGAAGTTAGAGAGAACTCGGCATAGATTTCATTGAAGGGTTGCCATAATCCAATAGGAATTTTATGATACTAGTAGTGGTTCATAGGTTTACAAAGTAAACCCATTTTATTTTGGTTAAACACCTTTATTCAGCAAAGGATATCGCATCATTATTCCTCAATCATATTTTCAAACTGCATGGAATACTAGAGGCAATTATCAGTGAAAGGGATCCCACATTCTCAAGCAAATTTTGGCAAAAATTATTATGGCTTTAAGGAGTTAGCCTCAAATATTCAACAACTTACCACCCAAAAATAGACAGATAGATGGAGCAGTGTCATAAGTAACAAAGTTCCATTTTCAGAGAGAAGAGAATAGAATGAAACAAGCAGACTAAAAAAGTTCAAAATGAGTTTTTGGGGTGGGTGAATTGGTACTACTAAAGCTACAACTCTACAAGCAACATTCTATTCAGAGGAGAGTTGCTTTTAACATTTCACCCAGTCTCTCACTTTCTAGTATTTAATTTTGGTCTTGTAACCTTTTTTAACCATTTTGAGATAACGAGGCAATATGAATCCCAGTCAGTTCTTCTGAGATACTTCAACAACTTCTTCCTTTCCTGCATCATGGCTTGAAGAACCCTTCGTGAATGCTTATCCTAATACACCAAAATAAAAATAGAATCAAATAAAACCACAGGCACTACAACAATAGAAGAAGGGCCAAACAAGGGCTGTTCATTTGAAAGATAACCCATCAAAAGAATACCCAGCTTAAAAAAGGGAGATCAAGTTAGGGTGCTCCTAATCTCTGTATTATAGCAGGTAGATGCAGGTTAACTAAAATCATTTAAAATGTAAATATCTTGAAATGCCAATATAAAAGCTGATTTGATCATTTAACCTTCATGTGCGGGACTGATGTTAGATGCTTGATCTTAGTTGTGAGTTGTGCCACTGCAAAAAAAGGATGATAATAAATAAGAAAAGAAATTTAGATAAACCAAAGTTCATAATTTTCCAAAAGATCCCATTATACATACTTTTTAAATTCATACTTTCCATGTAGGTGATATCTTAAGCAACATGTTAGTTGAAAATGAAATATAACCATAACCATAATGGGGGGCATGACTAATTTCTTACACTTAGTTGAGCGGAATGATTTAAATTGCAACCTATCCCTAGTACATGTTAAGAGCTTAGCTCATAATGAGCTTGCTCGTCCGCGTCTACTACATGTCCATCAATATCAGGCAAATTGTATTAAGCCTTAGGTAAAGTCTTTACCTTGAACTCGTGCAGATCCACAATCTAATTCTGACATTTTAAATTTGTCTCTTACTTTTGCAAGTTCAATTTTCAATTTCTTGGCAGAAGACATGTTATCTGGGTGGAAATACTGCATAAAGCATAAATATCACAAAATTAAAAAATCTCACGAGCTAGTCAATGTGGTAGCAAAATGAACATATCTGGAAATGACTTCCTAGAATGAAAAAGAAATTGAGCTTTCCAATTTCTATAAGAATTATAATAGAAAAAGAAGATGCCACAAATGCATAGAGGCTGCAGCACAAGATTGCATAGTTTGTTTTCTTTTTCCATCTTTGTTTTTTTTCAAGAGGAGAATTGTATTTTAGTGATACATGACATATTCAGAACGTAAAAATAATCACCTTGAACAAAATTTTGCTAGGATAGACAAGGACCTATCTGTTTAACTATGAAAAATGGACAATTAAACGTTGGATATCATTTTTATGAACTATCTAAATGAATGTTTTGATTTCATATGACACAGCTAGTGGAAATGACGATAACAAGCATAATAAGCCCATTAACTCAGTACTGGATGAGCAGACTTGTGAATAACCACAAGAATATCTAAGCCACTAATGAGAGAAAATTTGTACTTGCCTTCTCCACCAAGTTCTCCTTTGGAGGAAGCAGCATAAATTCTGAAGTTGTGCCTAACTGACCCAAGACAGCCAGGCTCTGGTCTGAAACAGTAATTTAATCAGTGATGAGGACAACATACATCATCCCTAGAATATGAAAACTAAATATGCTAAGATCCAATGAAGTAGTATTCCTTCTACAAAAAGACGAGCAACTCTAGGAATTATATTGCATTTTTTGGTAGTGCGTAATTACCGTTCCGGAGGGTAATCAATATGTTTAATTCAATAGCATGATTCCCCTTAGAGGCTTCAACTTATTCAACATAGATCCAAAGTCTAGAAATTTAAAAGATGTGGAGAATCACCTTAATATATCCCAGAAAACATGCCAATCAAATAACAGTATCATTCCAACCTGATGATCAAGATAATAGACTCCAGCCTAATAGTATAGCTTCTTTGTTCAATTTTTTATTAGACACAATCATCACAGAGATTTTGAAGAGAAAAAAGATAATAGGATAATTACCTTCATTTTGATAAACATATTGTGAATTTAGGTAAACACTAAACAGCTAAACATTCTAACAATCCTTGAAATTACACATCAAATCAGAATATAACTTTCAAGTTTCATTTTTCTTTTTTATTTTTTTTTCCAATTTTCCGTCAACTGGGGGAAGGAAAGCCATATAGTATTCATCTCTCTGTCAGTAGAAAACTCAAAATCTCAATGATATTTAAATTAAACTTTGTCTTTTCGCCTTAAGCATTCCATGAATAGCACAAGGAAGAACTTCTTATCATTCTCAATCAATTATCCTCCATATTCCCAAGGTCAAAACTAACTTTAAGCTATTTAATCACCAAATCATGCAAATATCACCAAAAACCTCCTAAAGTAATTCCACATTCTATATAAGTAACTAGCAAAACTCATTTGCTTGCAATTATCAATTATAACTCATTTAAGAATTAGCATAACAAAGCCAATCATAAAAGAAAACATCAACATAACGAAAATATAGAACAAGATGGCCATTCAGAAATTCAATTTTTTGGGATTTCACTACATAATTTCCAATTTCATCAAGCCCCTTATTATGTTAACATAACACAACCAAAATTCCAACAAAATAATACAATCAGTAGAAATTTAGCAGGTAAAAGTGGCATAAAGTTTACACTCACGTGCCGTCTTTTGCCCCTGCTCATCATTGTTCTTGTCCATCTCTATCAAGCTCTTCCTCAAATCCGCAATCAGAACCCCACCAAGAAAGGGAGGGTTTGTCGCCGTCTTTGATGAATAGCACAAGGAAGAACTTCCTATCATTCCCAATCAATTATCCTCCATATTCCCAAGGTCAAAACTAACTTTAAGCTATTTAATCACCATATCATGCAAACATCACCAAAAACCTCATATAGTAATTCCACATTCTACTTAAGTAACTAGCAAAACTCATTCGCTTGCAATTATCAATTATAACTCATTTAAGAATTAGCATAACAAAGCCA
This sequence comes from Erythroxylum citrifolium, assembly GCA_026284465.1. Classification (NCBI taxonomy): domain Eukaryota; kingdom Viridiplantae; phylum Streptophyta; class Magnoliopsida; order Malpighiales; family Erythroxylaceae; genus Erythroxylum; species Erythroxylum citrifolium. The sequence continues at coordinate 805,981 of JANKOE010000006.1, read as the reverse complement.
ATCATAAAAGAAAACATAAACATAATGAAAATATAGAACACCTTAGCCATTCAAAAATTCAATTTTTTGGGTTTTCACTACGTAATTTTCAATTTCATCCAGTCCCTTATTATGTTAACACTAGTTAACACAACCAAAATTCCAACAAAACAATACAATCAGCAGAAATTCAGCAAGTAAAAGTGAAATAAAGTTTACACTCACGTGTCATCTTCTGCTCCTGCTCATCATTTTTCTTGTCCAACTCTATCAAGCTCTTCCTCAAATCCGCAATCGGAATCCCAAGTAAGCCAGGGTTTGTCGCCGTCTTTGGCTCCTCCATTTTCCTTAACTCCCTCAATCTCTCATTTAACTCCTCCAGTGAAAACCAACCCTCGTCCTTTCCTTTAACCTTTGGCCTCAAAGTCCTCAACTTTTCTCGCAACTCTGAATAAGTATACGTTTTCACAAATTCAGAACTTGTTGACACATCGGCGCTTCTTTTATCCTTATTTATTTCCCTCCCAAAAACATTTTCCGGAAGCTCTGTCGTCCTGCCAACCGCGGTGGACTTAGCGACTTGGTTTCATTTGCAGGTTTTAGCCTTAAACTACTTATAAAAGAGGACATGGGTGTTGTGTCTCCACGGTTGTTATTCACATTCTCTGAATTCTTGGACCTCCTGTGTTGCAAACTCTCTCTTATACTGTCAAATGTAGGTACCCTAGAAACTGGTTTGTTGCTGATGTCGTCGCTACTACTAGAGCTTGATTCGTTAGTTGCACCAGCATTTTCTGATTTGGCCATCATTTTTCTCTATAGAGTTCTAGAAATGAGACTTGCTGAGGAGCGTTCGGGTCTCTACTTGGTGGTGGTGGAACGTGGGATCTGAGGCGAAACCGAGAGAGACTGGCCGAAATTTTCTCAATAGACTCAATTTTGCTTGTGGGTTTTGATATAGATGAGTTTGTGATCGTAGGTCTTTGCGTATGTTGTAGTTGTTGAGACTGTTTTTTATGCTTGAGCGTTGCTTTGATATCGCTGAAAGAAGATGAGGCTGAGTGTTTATGCGACTGTTGTGGATGAGAATTGTTAGAGTTTTGTTCTGAAAATTGACCATTTGGCCTATAAGAAGAAGAAGAGAAGAGGTGACAGAAAGAAAGGTTAGTAAGAGATTTGTGCTTGGGTCTAGAGAGAGACAGCGCCATTGAAAGAGGTGTAGATGGAGGTGTGTTGAGGGTGTTGGTTCTTAGGGTTGCGAGGGGTCTCTTTTGGTTCTTAGGGTTGCGAGGGGTATATAAACAGGGATGGGTTAGACTGTTACGTATAAGTTATCAAACACCAGCCTTTATATTAGTCATCTCTTACGTTTATTTAAGACGTTATAGTAACAGATAGTGAGACATGTATAACAGATTGGATATTATCTTTTTTTTTCTAGAAATCTCTTTGCGTATCTTTCTTCCCTTCTTTCTCTCCTTCTGCGTATCTCTCTTCTAGTTTCCTTCTCATGTCTGTTAACATAACTATTTGCACCCTAATTCACTATCATCAAAATATACATAACAGCTTGGGTCTAGAGAAAGACAGCGCCATTGAAAGAGGTGTAGATGGAGGTGTGTTGAGGGTGATGGTTCTTAGGGTTACGAGGGGTATATAAACAGGGTCTCTTTTGATGGGTTCGATCGGTTGCCAACTCTTGTGTGCAGGTTACGAGTACGATGATAAGCGTAAGCGATTGCTTGTTATTATTTTTATTTCAGTATAAAGTGTATTTTTTAATTTTAATAAGAAATTAATTAAGTATTACGTCAACAGTAGCAGTTGGTCCATCCAAAAAGTCAAAAGCCGTTTCGCCATAACTCAATTTATGTCCTTTTTCCTTCTCCGATTGATCTCACTGTCCCGTTTTGAAAGCATCTGATCCTCAGATTTTGAGAACGAGAAGGTGAGATTGAGATGGGTTTGAATTGATAGTTGATACAGTAAACAAAGGTTGAATCTTTAAAGTTTATTGATGTTAGATTTAGGATAGAAAGACTGTAATAAATCTGTTGTATTGTATATTATTTTCATAGTTACAACATTGTCTTATAGACCTACAAATAGCGAGAATGGG
>JANKOE010000006.1:785515-798889 GCA_026284465.1 Erythroxylum citrifolium | reverse complement strand
GTGGTCATTTCCTTTTCTTGTCCTACGGACAAGAATTTCTGTACCATAGTTTTGAGATGGACAAAAATTTATGTCTTCGTCCTCTGAGGACGGAACAAAAATTTCTGTTTTCGGTAAACAAACACCCCCGAAGACAAAAATTTCTGTCCTCGTCATCCGTTCTCGCGTCCTCAGACGCTAACCAAACAGTGTGTAAGATCATCATCAGCGAGCCTTATAAATTGTCTACTTATATTATTCTTATCATTATTAATTTTATCAACTATTTTTATTTAATTATTAAATTTCTTATTAATATTAAATTTCTTCTTCTTCTATTTAATAATAATAATTATTATTATTATACAAAATTCTTCTTCTCCTTCTTCACATTATTATACAAAATTTTATTATTATTATTATTATACAAAATTAATTTTCTTCTTCTTATTATTATTATTATTACTACTTTTTTTTCTTCTATTTAATTTTCTTCTTATTATTATTATTCTTATTATTATTAATTTTATCAATTAATTTTATTTTTATTTAATTATTAAATTCCTTATTATTATTAATTTTTTTCTTCTTCTATTTTTTTATTATTATACAAGATTAATTTTCTTATCATCATCATCATCATTATATAAAATTATTTTATTATTATTATTATTAGTATACAAAATTAATTTTCTTATTACTATTATTGTTGTTGTTATTATTATTATTAATTTTCTTCTTCTTCTTCTATATAATAATAAAAATTATTATTACCATCATTATTATACGAAATTAATTTTCTTCTTCTTCTTATTATTATTATTATTATAAATTTTTTACTTATTATTATTAATTTTATCAATTAATTTTATTTTTATTTTTGTTATTATATTCCATATAATTATTAATTTTCTTCTTTTCTTTTTTATAATAATAAATAATTCCATTTTAGTATTAATTTTCTTCTTATCAAACTTTCTAACATTTTGCAGTGGTCAATTTTCCTGGTCCGACTCATGTCAGCAGCATTCATTATATAATCGTAATTGCAATATAAAATAATAATGAAATGATATTGAAAATAAATATAACATAGGGATTTAAATTACTAAAAAGTTAGTTAGTTGAACAAAAAATAAATTTCAACCCTATTTTAAATAACTAGACAAAATAACTTCTACACCAACATAATCTTCAATGTATCGCAAGAAACCTCCTCACCCACCCAAGTCTTCGAGAAGACGCAAGACTGAAAAACACAAGCATTTGTGTAAGATGATCAGGAATTTTGCTTAAAGCAGTATCCCTTTCATCATCTGTGAGTCACTCTATCTCACTCAATGCACTATCTAACTGTTCAACCCTTTGTTGAATATACGTTTCAGTCCCAATACTCTTACACAATTTATCTCCAATCTGATTCATGGTATCACCCAACATCCTGGTAGCAATAATAAGTAAATCTGTACGACTTGCTTCTCCAGTATCATTTCTTCTTTTTCTCCTCTTTGTTGAAATATTTTCAACTTGTCTTTCAATATTTGAGATTTGAGGTTGTGTAAAGGATTCATCTATCTCATGCAAACCATACTTATTTTGATCTTCACCACCTTCATTTATCTCACCTACACCTTCTTCCTTTTCCATTTCCTCAAGAATATCCGCAACAGTTTGTGCGTCATTTTCAATTGCACGATCTTCTCCATAAATCCTATTCAATTCATGATAAAAAGGAAAGCTCCTCCGTCGAAATTGAGTAGCATCTTTATGATTCTTTAACCAGATGAAAAAAAATGTTAATAATTTATATAAATTACAAGAAAGTAGTAAAAGAAAATACTTGAAACAAGATAAAAGCTCAATACTTACACTTAAGTAAGAATCCCATACATGATCTTCAGCAATGATGATCTTCCTTTCCGTATCCCATCCAAATCTACTAGTATTTTTTCTTATCATATCATAAACAATGCTCCACTCTTTTTTTAAAGTCTTAACCCTACACTGTATGTGAGGTTTGGCTCTTAAGTTTGAATTAGGAAGCCTTGTTGCTAACATTCTTTCTAATTCATTAAGATACCCAGCTTTAAATCCAGTATCAGCATTGTACGTTCCCACATTATGCAAATCAACCATGCAGGAAACTAGGGCAACATTCTCATCATAAGTCCACTTTCGTTTTGTTCGTTTTGAACTTTGAGTGTCAATAGTTGACAAGGAATTCATCGACATACTTATCTACCAAATTAAAGCAATACTGATAAATTAACCATAATCATCATAATAAAAGAAAAATAAAACATTCAAAAAATTGTTCATACCAATTAACATTAAGCATCAACAGCTAACGAGAACAATATAGTTTACAATAATAGCGTACAATATAAACAACAAAGAGCACAACAACTTACATAAACAATAATATAAAACCTCCTTACACTGAAAACAAAATAGAAAACCAAAAAAATGTCAATTCTCATTTTGCCTATATGTTCACCATTCACTAAACATTTCACGTGTCAATTCAATTCTCCAATTTGTCCAAACATTAGTTGGGTCAATAGCGGTGATAAACTCCTCCTCAACAACTGAATTGGTATGAAAATAATCTCCTATATCACTCTCTATGGGATCAAAACTCATCTCCTGCCTAATAAAATTATGAAGCAAACAAGAAGCTAAAAATAATCACCTTAGGACAAAGTTTTGCTAGGATAGACAACGAGCTATCTGTTTACCGCTGAAAAAGGGAAAATTAAACTTTGGATATCATTTTTATGAACTATCTAAATGAATGTTCTCACTTCATATGACACCGTTATGGAAATGACAGTAACAAGCATAATAAGCCCATAAACTCAGTACCGGATGAGCAGACTTATGAATAACCAAAAGAATAGCTAAGCTAAGCCACTAATGAGAGAAAATCTGTACTTGCCCTCTCCGCCAAGTTCTCCTTTGGAGGAAGCAGCATAAATTCTGGAGTTGTGCCTAACTGACCCGAGACAGCCAGGCTCTGGTCTGAAACATTAATTTAATCAGTGATGAGGACAACATACATCATCCCTAGAATATGAAAACTAAATCTGGTAAGATCCAATGAAGTAGTATTCCTTCTACAAAAAGACGAGCAACTCCAAGAATTATATTGCATTTGGTAGTGCATAATTACAGTCGAGGAGGGTAATCAATAGGTTTAATTCAATAGCATGATTCCACTTAGAGGCTTCAACTTATTCAATATAGATCCAAAGTTTAGAAATTTAAAAGATGTGGAGAATCACCTTGATATAACCCAGAAAACATTCCAAACAAATAACAGTATCATTCCAACCTGATGATCAAGATATAGACTCCAGCCTAATAAAAGTGAAATAAAGTTTACACTCACGTGCCCTCTTCTGCTCCTGCTCATCATTTTTCTTGTCCACCTCTATCAAGCTCTTCCTCGAATCGGCAATCGGAATCCCAAGAAAGCCAGGGTTTGTCGCCGCCGTCTTCTCCCCCTCAAATATTTTCCTTAACTCCCTCAATCTCTCATTCCACTCCTCCTTTCCTTTAACCTTTGGCCTCAAAGTCCTCAACTTTTCTCTCAACTCTGAATAAGTATAAGTTTTCAAAAATTCAGAACTTGTTGACACATCGGCGCTTCTTTTATCCTTATTTAATTCCTTCCCAAAAACATTTTCCGGAAGCTCTGTCGACCTACCAACCACGGTGGACTCGGCGACGTGGTTTTCATTTGCAGGTTTTAGCCTCAAACTACTCATAAAATACGACATTGTATCTCCACGGTTGTTATTCACGTTCTCTGAATTCTTGGACCTCCTTTGTTGCAAACTCTGCAAACTCTCTCTTATACTGTCAAATGTAAGTACCCTAGAAACTGGTTTGTTGCTGATGTCGTTGCTACTACTAGAGCTTGATTCGTTAGTTGCACCAATATTTTCTGATTTGGCCATTTGCTGAGGAGCGTTCGGGTCACTGCTTGGTGGTGTTGGAACATGGGATCTAAGGAGAAGCCGAGAGAGACTCGCCTTAATTTCCTCAATAGACTCAATTTTGCTTGTGGGCTTTGATAAAGATGAGTTTTTGATCGTAGGTCTTTGCGTATGTTGTAGTTGTTGAGACTGATGTTGATGTGTGCGCGTTGCTTTGATATCGCTGAAAGAAGATGAGGCTGAGTCTTTATGCGACTGTTGTGGTTGAGAGTTGTTGGAGTTTTGTTCTGAAAATTGACCATTTGTCCTATAAGAAGAAGAAGAGAAGAGGTGGCAGAAAGAAGGGCTCGTAAGAGATCTGTGTTTAGGTCTAGAGAGAGAAAGCGCCATTGAAAGAAGTGTAGATGGAGGTGTGTTGAGGGTGATGATTCTTAGGGTTGTATCTGAACTGGGTCGCTTTTGATAGGTTAGACCGGTTGCCAACTCTTGTATCGCGCCGTAGACTAACATCCAAAATTTGAATTTCTTGATTTATTTTCTTTTAAGTTTTTTAATTTTTTAAATGAAGTTTATTTTAAAAAAAATTGGACCCCACAAATTCTAATTAAAAAAGCGGTTTTATGGATTTAATTAATTTTTAAATTTATCATAATTGTTTTGAAATTGTTACAGTTAACTCTCGGTTGGGTGGGACATGATCATTTGCTCCCTGTATAAATTGATAGTTGAGATGAGGCGGGACAAAATAAAAAGATCCAAGTAAATAAATAGTTGAGATAAAGTGGACTAAAATAGAATAAAATAAAAGGGATAAAGGATTTGAGGGGTGTTTGGGCTGCTGTTCTTGTTTTTGTATATTTGTGGCCTTTCCATCCGATTCTGAATTCTTTGTTCAATATTACGGTGTCTTATTATGTCTTATGAATCTCAGTCATTTATTTATTTAAATCTTGTATCAGTTTCACATAAATAAATGACTAAAATTTATAGAATAAAATAAAACACTATAATATTAAATAGAGGATCGCGTCCCTTTCCATCCTACCTATTCATTAACATTTCAAACATTTCATATATAGATGGGATGGAGGAGTCCAGATCCTCTGTCAAATATTACTCTTTCTTATTTTGTCTAATGAAATTTTAGTAATTTATTTTGCGAGCCTCACGCGACCCATGTAAATAAATAACTGAAATTTATTAGACATAGTAAGAAACCGTAATATTGGACAGAAGATCTGGACTCGGGCAGAGAGCAATCAGGGTGCCACGTGGGGACGGGAAATGATCCCCCTCTTTTGACGCGGAAAAGTGAGAAACCAGCCATCACGTGCCGGTTTCCTCGTTGTTATATACAAAACATTACCCTGATGTTCCGTTCTGATCTCTTCTATCTCCTTCCGGTTTTCTCCAGCCAGGTCGCACCTTCTCCGGTCAACGGAGTTGGCTCCGGCGGAGAACCCCAAAGCACATTCAGAGATCATAACCGCCGGTTCTCTTCAGGTGTGGTCAGCATTTCTCTCCGTTGACGGCCAAGCCACAACCGCCACCATCACCACCTTCGTCATTTAAAAATATTCATACATGTCAAACGACGAGGTTGTGTACCTTCATGGAGACCTCGACTTGAAGATCGTCGAAGCACGTCGGTTGCCGAACATGGATTTACTGTCGGAGCATGTCCGACGATGCGTGGCCGCATTGACCTCGTGTCAGCAACCCTTTTCTCCACGTAAGCAACTGAGACGCGGACACCGTAAGATCATCACCAGCGACCCTTACGTGACGGTGTGCGTCGGCTCGGCGACGGTTGCTCGCACGCGGGTCATCTCCAACTCGCAGAACCCGGTTTGGAACCAACGTTTCAGGATTCCTCTGGCTCACCCTGGGAACCGTATCGAGTTCACGGTCAAAGATGACGACGTTTTCGGTGCTGACCTGATAGGTGTCGCGTGGGTCCCCGTCGAGAGAATAGTCTCCGGTCAAACGTTTAGCGAATGGCTTCCCGTCGTTGGATCAAACGGCAAGCCGCCGAAGCCAGATTGTGCTTTGCTTGTGGAAATGGTGTTTGTTCCATGCGAGGACAACCCTTTGTTCCGATATGGCATAGCAGCGAATCCTCAAAAGTATGGAGTCCCAAATTGCTATTTTCCTGTGAGGCACGGAGGGTCCCTGACTCTTTATCAGGACGCACACGTGAATGAAACAATGATGCCGGAGATTGAGCTTGACAATGGGAAGATCTTTAAACACGAGCAGTGTTGGGAGGATATATGTCACGCGATATTAGAAGCTCACCACTTGGTGTATATAATTGGTTGGTCGATTTATCATAAGGTGAGACTTGTACGAGAGCCCACTCAGGCATTACCGAGTGGGGGCGACTTGACTTTGGGAGACTTGCTAAAGTACAAGTCTCAAGAAGGTGTTAGGGTGTTGATGTTGGTATGGGACGACAAGACTTCGCATGATAAGTGTTTCATTAAAACGGTACGATATTTACATTTTGTCTGGTAATAGTTCGTAAATCACGTACTTCGAAAAGAGTGTATCATTTTGTTATTTTTGGGCTTAGTTGTTCAAACTGAGGGGTTCTTTGAATTCAACTGTTTCATTAAAAGGGTATGATTTGCTGTCTCGTAATAATTCGTAAATTACATATGCAGACAAGGAGTTTGAACTCCGATAACATTGCAAACGATATGTTAAGGCCTTACCTCGAACACTTGAGTGCATTATTTTGTCATTTTCGGGTTTAGTTAATCAAATTGAGGTGAATGTGATTGTTCAAGGAGTTTACTTTGGCTGCAGGCTGGGCTGATGCAAACTCATGATGAAGAAACTCGCAAGTTTTTTAAGCATTCTTCTGTGAATTGTGTGCTGTCACCGCGTTACCCCAGCAGTAAGCTTAGCATTTTCAGGCAAAAGGCATGCTTTTGAACCTTTTCTTAGTAGAGAAGAAAAACGAAGCATTAATCAAATTCAATTGCATTAAGGTTCTGGAGGAAGAAAAACCAACTTTTGAGTCTGATTTCTCCTGGCCAAAGGGAAACTGTTGGAATCATTATGAATTTGCTACAATCTTCTTAATCATTCTTCTGTTCTTCATTGATAAGCAACTTTTGGATCTGATTTCTCCTTGCCAAAAGGAAATGATGATGATCTTGTTAAATCTATGTTCCAGGTTGTTGGGACCTTGTTTACTCATCACCAGAAGTGTGTGATTGTTGATACACAAGCATCTGGAAATAACAGGAAGATAACTGCTTTTCTAGGAGGTCTCGATCTTTGTGATGGCCGATATGACACACCCGAACATCGATTGTTTCGGGATCTCGATACCATTTTCAAAGATGACTATCATAATCCAGCAGTTTCTGTGAGTTCATGTATACAGCATTTTGTTATTATTTAGAACTCTGTATGAACAAGGTCTAATTTCCTTTTCTCGATGATAGGCAGCAAAGAAGGCTCCTAGGCAACCATGGCATGATTTGCATTGCCGAATTGAAGGTCCTGCTGCATATGATGTGCTTACAAACTTTGAACAGCGTTGGAGAAAGGCTACTAAATGGTCGGAGTTTGGTCAGCGTTTTAAGAGAATCAGCCATTGGCATGATGATTCCTTAATCAAGTTAGAAAGGATCTCATGGATTTTGAGTCCATCACAATCTGTTCCAAATGATGATCCTAAATTGTGGGTATCTGAGGAAGATGATCCAGAAAACTGGCACACTCAGGTTATTAGCATTTTCAAGCAGATCCGTTACTGTCCTTCTCATTTTGTAGTACTGAGATCCTCACCATGCTTCCTGAACTGACAGGTTTTCCGATCTATAGATTCAGGATCTGTGAAAGGATTTCCTAAAAATATTTTTGAAGCTGAGGCTAAGGTTTGTTTTTCATACCTGAATTGGCTTCTATCTGGAGATAGAGGAACTTGACCATGTTTCACCGCTTTTTCATTGCTGAAGCTCATAAATCTATACGTGGGATTCTCTTTATCTGCAGAATCTTGTTTCAGCTAAGAATCTAGTGATTGACAAAAGCATTCAAACAGCATACATTCAGGCGATCAGATCAGCACAGCATTTCATATATATTGAGAATCAGTATTTTATCGGTTCATCATATGCTTGGACTGGCTCCAAAGATGAAGGTTAGAACACAATCTTACACATATCTTTCTTCTTTGATAGTTTTTGTTCAGCAGTTTGATTTTGAACTCTGCATACGAACATCTCTCTTGAAAGTTGCTGCTCTTTGGTACGATTAGGTGCTCATAATCCAATTCCTATGGAGTTGGCTTTGAAGATTGCTAGCAAAATAAGAGCAAAGGAGAGATTTGCAGTTTATATTGTCATACCAATGTGGCCAGAGGGTGTGGCTGATTCTGCTTCTGTGCAGGAAATTCTCTTTTGGCAGGTATGTGCACCACTTTAATTCTGCTTTTTCTGTATGTTAATTCTTCTTAATTATCACCAATTTTTTCCTTATACAGGGACAGACAATGCAAATGATGTACAAAATCATAGCGAAAGAGTTGAAATCCATGAATATTGTTGATTCGAAACTGCAAGACTATCTGAACTTCTATTGTCTCGGTAACCGGGATAACATCCCTAGAGAAGAGTTGGATTCAATGAATTTTTCTGCTCATTCTGGCGAATCGGTAACTATGCAATTTGAAACTTTTACTTTTACTTGCTTGATTAGACCATTAGATTCAAAAGTTAGTTCAGAAGAATGAGAACCACACAAGAGTAAGCAATTCAGGGATGATTCTGAATTCTAAAACTTCTCTGAATTGTTTTCAGATGTCAAATTCTCAAAGATTTCAACGTTTTATGATATACGTACATGCCAAGGGAATGATAATTGATGATGAATATGTACTATTGGGGTCTGCAAATATAAATCAACGATCTATGGCGGGTTCAAGAGACACTGAGATTGCAATTGGAGCATATCAGCCCAAGTATACTTGGGGAAGTAAAGGCAAACACCCACGTGGCCAGGTTTTTACTCTCTCCTCTCATCATCTCCCCTGTCAAAAGTTATGCTACAGGCTAGTTTTTCCAGGAACTGAACCTTTTTTAACATAAGCTACTGAATCATCAGGTTTTCGGGTACAGAATGTCTCTCTGGGCTGAACACTTGGGGAAGTTGGAGAGTTTGTTTCAGGAACCTGAATCTTTAGATTGTGTCAGGACTGTGAACAGTATTGCTGAACAAAATTGGCAGAGATATGTAGCAGACGATTTCAAGCCATTGCAGGGTCACATTCTGAAATACCCTGTGGAGGTTGATGAGAATGGGAGACTCAGTCCATTGTCAGGACACGAGACATTTCCTGACGTCGGTGGTAAGGTGCTTGGAACACGCTCAAATACTCTTCCTTCTGCGTTAACCACATAGTTTTTTGTTGAAACTTGGCTTCCAGTTCTTACCGGTAGTAAAAAGATAGCTTGTAACCTGATCGAAGATCGATTCTTTCCAAATTTACGGTTCTTTGTACTAGTTTTGCAGTTTACTTGTAACTGGTAACTGGGTTGGCATCGAATCCAATGCCATTGTACCATCATGTAAGTAGATTACACCGAGAAGATGATGGAAATACAAAGGGACTAGAAAGCTTCTTCCAAGTTCATTACACAGACTAAACTAACAAATCTACATTTAAGAATTTTAAGTTTTGATATTTATAAACCACTCTCAATCAAACTTATTTTTAACTAATAGATAAGTTGTTTTTAATATACTCATATTATTTTATCGTCATCGTTCAGTCCAAAATTTCGCAATAAAATAAGATCTGATAGTATACAGTTTTACCCCTACATAATAGAGTTTTACCCTTACATAATAGAGAGGTTGTTTCTCGTAGACCCACAATGCAAATGTAACCATAAAAAAATAATGCAGATTAAGAAGTAAATAAATAAAACTGACACGTGAAAAAATTATGTAAATAAAATTATAATAAATGCATAAATAATTTATTTGTGTAAATAAAATTTATTTGTGATTTATAAATTGATTCTTAATATTAATGTTTTGTTCATGTAACTATTATGACATAGTTATTAATTAATGATTTATAAGTACAAAGGCATATTCTTAGGGTAAAAGCAAATGGAGATCAAATGGGTTCATCACAGACAGTATGAGATAAGCGAGTCTTCATAAGAGCATTGAGTTAATTAACAGTGATCTTTCCCACCATACCTGCACCTTGGTGAGGAGCACAATAGAAGTAGTAATCACCTTTCGCTGTCAAAGTAACAGCAAAAGTTTCACCAGGTGCATTTAGAAGATCCTCATCACTCATGGAGATCTTCGAAGCATCAACTCCACTTGGGATCTCGTCTTCGTCAAAGACAACGTTGTGTGGGAACCCAGCATTGTTCTTGAAAACAATCTTCTCTCCAGATGCTACAGAGATGTTGCTGGGGACGAAGGCCAATGAACCATCATCACCTCCAAGCAAGACCTCGATGGCCATGGCATTAGAGGCAAGCACTGCACTTGCTGCGGTAGCCACAAAAGCCACACCTAGTTCCTTTATTGAAGCTTTGACGCTGAACTTTGAGGAGGGTGTGGCTGGTACCTTGAGAATGGCGTTCACTTTGGTTGAAGATGCACTGTTGGTCTTAAGACCGGTGAGAGATGGGATGGTTAGAGCTCCAGAGGTGACACTGGCCATTTCTTACAGTTTCTGGTGTTGAAGGAGATCAAAAGATTGCGCTAAGAAGAAAAGGTTTAAGTAGAAACATGTGTGGCTTGAAATTGGAGAAGGATGCGTGTATGAGAATTCGTGGGATGGTAAGAGAATTCGTGGGTTATCTTTTGAGGATTGATATGATTGGTAGTTGGATACTGGTTCATGACGTGTGAGTGATGTGACTTAAGCTTGACAAAGAACCAATGGGGATACTTTTCCAAGTATCCCGGATATCGATACTTTTCCAAGGACCTTGGCACGAAAAGGGAAGTACAATTATTCGTAGGGCTATAGAGAAACCATGTTCACTTGGAAGGTTGTGTTGTTTCTTTTTCTGTAAACCTCAAATCTAAGGAAGCCTGATATTATGAACTCAATTGAATAATGGTTAATGCACGAAATGGAAGTACAATGATTCGTGTAGGGCTTTAGAGAAACCATCTTCCCTCGGAAGCTTGTGTTGTTTCTTTTTCTGTAAACCTCAAATCTAAGGAAGTCTAATGTTATGAACTCAATTGAATAATGGTCAATGATTCATATTACGAAATGTGCTGGCACAACATGCTCAACCAAAAGTACAAAGAAACCTTAAAGTAAATTAAAAGGTTTGAAAACCTAAACATAGTACTTTGACCCAAAAACCTACTTAAGAAACATATTGCAACGCAAGAATTGCTCCTTTGTGAACAAAAATGATGGAACCCTAGTAGATGAAATGGTGGTTGTTGATACATGATCTAATAACAAATCGTTGGTATAACCGAATAACTAAATAAAATAAATAGACCTTCTTTCTGTTCATATATAGACAAATATATGCATGTCGAGCTCCCGAAGGCCCCTCATTAAATGATACAGCTACCAAAGAACTTCCAGATGTCAAATCCAGTTTTCGGTTTTCCTAGGGTGAGAGTAACAACACATCCACCAATTATTTGCCAACCATACTCAATCTTGCTATCATATGACAAATCTTCCAACAATAGTGACACCACACTATGTTGAATCATATATAATCAATGTGTAGTCCTACACTTTCTATAACTAATAACTAATTAGAACATATAGCTAATAAAATGGACTAAAGATAAACACACACAACAACACGTTCAATTTTCACATAGCATAGTCCAAAATGTCTTATTTGATTCAATTTGTATATAAACATGGCTTCCTGAATTTCACCATAGACCCAATGCCAATCCAATGTATACCAGCTGACCCAGTTCATTACAAATACACCATTGTCAACAGTGCTTAAAGTGAGAAACTATACACAAGGACCATGAAAACTAAATCTTTCAATAAAAAAGAACAGAATGTACACTGAGCCTAAAACCATTTCACCTCATTAGAATCGGAACCCCTTGTTAGTACCCTCGTTATTATCATCACCATCCTCCACATCAAACAACTTGAATCCACCATCCCAATTCGAATCTCTGTAATTGAACTCAGGGCTCACGTAGCATTTCATATCGTGAAACAGGTTCAAATTATCCACCAGCTTGTGAAACACATTGCATCCGCAACACTGACAAAAAATTGAAAAAGAAAAGGAACAAAATAACAATAAGAAGTTTGTTATGATGGAGCGAAACGGTGTCGTTCAGGAGAGAAGAACAAATTACTTGGACGAAGACAGTGCCGTCAGTGTAGGCATGGGGATTTATGGCGCGAGTAGTTCTTTGACCACAAACATTGCACGTGAAAGCCACGCGCATCCGCCTCCGTGGCGATTTGGTGAAGAGCGACCATGGAAGAGTCGAGACGTTCTCTGTACTGGACGCGCCCTCAGGTCCGGCAGGCACGGAGGGTCCTTCCATGCCCGAGCCGGTGGTCCAACCTCTCACGGACGCTGCACTCAGAACCAAACCCATCGCCGCGTCCTAACCCCCCAAAAACACATCATTAATTACCAATCTACCATCAACTAAATAAACTTCCATTGAAGTTCTCCGTTTACCTTCGAAAGAGTCGGGTTGTTGAAGAAAGGCACGATGCTGGAATCGTTGGAGTCGGATCGGAGATCCGATTCGTTTCCATTTTCTACATCGGAGCAATTCCGTCCAATCAAAACTCAATTCAAACAGGAGAGGATCGAAGAGAAAGAAAGAAACAAACAGAGAAGGATCTTACTTTTGGAAGAAGTGTTGAATCGGAGGAGTCTGATCGGAGAGTCCTTCCATTTGGGCGAGAAGAAAGAGATCGAAGCAGACGAGGAGGAGACGATTGCAGGGGAAGAGCTCAACGTTTCCATTCTCGACGATTTTTACAGAGAAATATCTTGTCCTGCCACTTTATGGATCGTTTGGCACCGGTCCTTCGTGTCTTTATTTGATTGATTTGGGCTTTAGGCTTGGTTAATAGGCTTTCAGTAAATGTAATTTGGGCTTATCAAGCCCAATTATGAAAAATTTCTTCTCATTATCTTTTTTTGTTTGAAAAGTTAAAAAGGAAATATTACAACACTACATGAGCTCAAACGTGCTATGCGTGCTAAAGCACATTTATTTATGTAGCGTATGGTTAGCGTCTGCAGCAGGTAGGGACAGGACGAAACGGGACAGAGTTGGACGGGACATGACAAGAACTGAAGACAGTGAGATGTTTGGTTGCAGTGGACAGGACATAAAATATTGTCCTTGTCCTTAGGACAGAATGTGTTTGGTTGCAGGGGACAGAACAAAAAAACAGTGTTAATGACAAAAATGCCCTTGTAGTATAATA
>JANKOE010000006.1:756556-778254 GCA_026284465.1 Erythroxylum citrifolium | reverse complement strand
CTGAACCTTCGGATGGATTTTTCGCCCCTTTAGAGCGGGAATCGGAATTTCCATCCTTCATGAAAAATGTAGAGGGTATTGTTATCTTTAAAATGAGGTATGATATGTCCTATTCAGAGTTAGGAGTAAAAAGTTATGAGGGTCGAAATTTGGCATTTTACTATTCAAATGGTCATTTTGTGCACTATTCATTTGGTAAGTTGCTAGAAAGCAACTTTGGACCTTCTAAAGAACCAAGCTAAGTTTTTAGTATGAAAATGGATTTAAGATGAATAAGATGAAAAAAAATTTATACCGGTTTCGGATTAGTCTAACGTTATCAGTTTGAGGGAATCAGTATAAGTAGTTGGGTTCCGGAAACGGGATCCAACATCAAAAGTAATTAACTTAATACAAAAGTAATATCATACATCAAATTGCATCTAAATGATTGGTTGGAAGGGTATAAACTAACAGTCAACACCTCCCACGTCATTGTTTTAGGATAAAAACACTCAAATAAAAAAATTAACTTTTTTTTTATTAATCGATTTGAGCTAACTTGACTATGGCTGGCAATAGGTCAGGTTAGGCCGGGCTGCTATATCGGGGCCAGGTTTGATTGACCCGACCTGACTTATTATTTTTTAAAAAATTTCAAAATGATATCATTTTGTCATTACATGTTGGGCCCGCTCGAGGTCTGACTCAAGAATCGTTCAACTTGGGCCTAATCTGTTGATTTCTATCGGGCCGGGTCCGGACCCAATTGCTAAGCCTAGACTTTATATATAGGACTTGAAGAACATAAAATTTTATCAAGTAAAGAATTAAAACGATGCTGTTTTTGGACCGTCGGGGATGGATCTCGGATCCATTTCTGGCTTGCTCCATGGCTTCCGTGTCTCGGTCCTCTTGTTCATCACGCTACGACTATCGTTCCGCCGGCCCTCCTCCCAGTCACTGCTCAACAAATGGTCGATCCAGATGGTCATTGGAATTGGGCAGCCATTCAACCTTACCTTTCCCCCGCTATCTGTCGTCTTATTGCCGGTACCTTCCCCCCCGCGCCGCAGTTGGGACCCGACAAACTGACTTGGGGCTATTCTGCGATGGGAGAATTCACGGTAGCATCCGCTTACTCTCTGATTCTTGGACACATCGAGGATCGGCCTCAGGCGATTTGGCAGGCTATATGGCACTGGCCAGGTCCCCAACGGATCCGTTCGTTTCTTTGGTTGTTGGCGCATGACCGACTTCTCACTCGACAGCAACTTGCTCGCCGACAAATATCCTTCGCTGACTCTTGCCCCCATTGCCCATCCGTTGAGTCCTCTCTCTACATTATGCGAGACTGCCGTCAAGCCAGACAAGTGTGGGACACTTTTCCCCCCCATGCTCTTCCTCCGGGGTTTTACAATGTGTCTGCGCAGGACTGACTCCTGCGAAATCTGCGTCACAACGGCCGGGCCCATGGCCACAATTGGTCGGTCATATTTGGCACCACGTGTTGGTTCCTTTGGACTTGGCGCAATCGGAATTTATTTGATGCTTCCTTTGCTTGGCCTTCCTCACCCACTTCTTGTATTTTGTCTTATGCAGGTCTTATCCGGCAGGCAGCAGTCAGACAGCTGCCTGAGGCCTTTGGTCCCCGCCTTCGCCACCAACAGTACATCGGCTGGCGACCTCCGTCCATGAGTTGGGTGAAGCTCAACACTGATGGCGCCAGTAACTGTTCTTCTCTCTCAGCCTCAGCTGGCGGTCTCCTCCGGAACAGTGCGGGCACGTGGCTTGGCGGCTTCATTCATCATATTGGCTGGTGCCCTCCATTGTCGGCAGAACTCTGGGGAATTTTTACTGGGCTCTCTCTTGCCTGGGACCTCGGCTACCGCAGACTTATTTTAGAAGCAGACTCCACATCGGCGCTCCACGTGATTTCCTCTGCGACCGTACGAGCACAGGCGCGCAATCCCATCATCCAGGGTATTCATGAGTTGCTCTCCCGCAATTGGACTGTTTACCACAGCCACACTTACCGCGAGGGTAACCGCTGTGCCGACTGGTTGGCACACTACGCCCCTCATTTTGACCTCGGAGTCACTTATTTTGCCGCTCCACCAATAGGGTGCCATGTTATCCTTGCCGAGGATCAATCGGGAATGTGTACTCCCCGACCTGTTCTGTAACTAGTTGCTCTTTCCTTTTATTAAAAAAAAAACGATGCTATTTTAGTTATTTTTAATAAAATATTTTTTTGATTAAGATATTCCTTAATAATTTAAATTTTGTTTTGGTTAAATGGACCCCAATTGCACCAAACCAAAATTGCCATTTCTAATATAATTATTAAAAAAAATAATAGGCTTTCAAAACATTAAGTAGCTTTTGAATCAATTGGTATACATTTTTAATAGAAACTCTTGTCATAATTTTCAAATGAATTGAGTCTACATGAAATTTTTAATAAATAAATAATTATTTTTAAATAAATGATAAACTACCCATTTCTCATTCTTAATAACAATTCTACAACCCTAAAATTTTAGTTATTCTTAGGTATGGTATTAGATAAGACCTAACTTACATAATTTATAATAAATATTTTATAATTATTATTATAAATTTCTAAAATTTAAATATAATTTACCCTCATTTAAACCCAAAAAAAAGGGGAAAAAAAGGACGTCAATGTGAATTTCTATGAATGCCCAAAATATACAAGTATCATGTATGCTTATAATGTGACAAATAAAAGGAAATTATCTCATCAATCATCTTTGATTTTCCTTTTGAGAACCAATTCTATTTGTACACTTGTAAAATTTGAAATATGCTTCACACTCTTGAAAATGCAAGTGAACTTTGTTTTGAGTTATCACTTACCAAAAACATACAGGAATACTCAATATATACGTAAATTTGACTTCAGATTTTTAAGCTTATGGGAGAAGCAACACATCAATCTTTGGGGATTAGATCTCTTGTTATAGTTACAGTGTTTCTATCATATTCCATTAAATCTTTTATCTATATATTTATGTGGACCTCACATAAATATATGAATGATATTTAATAGAATAGGGTTAGAACAGAGTAACTGAAACAGATAATTTGATATGCAATCTTTGACTTTTTAGGAGTTGAGATAGTATTTGGGCTGGACTTTACTTGTTTATCCCATGAGTCAAGCTTGGGTTAATTGAGTTAGACTGGACCTGAAATATAAATAACCAAGATGACGTTATTTTGTAAAAAATAATTTTGTTTATACTTTTTTAATTAAAAATATAACACAAATTGAGTCCCCTATTATTATCTCCATTTGTGATTGAAGTTTATTGGTCCCATAATTGATGCATAAATAAAATGAGGAGACCTTTTCAAAAAAAAAAAACGAGGAGAAAGAAAAGAAAATTTTACCTTTTATTCTTTAAGGTTAAATACATTCTACCACTTTCTAATTTTGATTTTATATTTCAATTATCATATTATATTATTTAGATATTCATATTTTATTAATATGGTCTCTATTTTTGATACAAAATATAGTTTTGAATTTATGAATAATTTAAAATAATATATTATAATTGTATGATAATTATATAAATAAATGATAACTTTAAATAAAATAATTAAAATTTAGAAACTTAAAATACAATACGTTTAAGAGGCCTAAAGAAGCTTACCCGAAGAAAAAGTAGACAAGCAATGATGGGCTTGGGATTTGGGCCTCTTTGTTTACTGTCATGTGCTCTACTTCTCGTTGTGAATATATAACTCGTGACTGAAACAGAGGGGTGGATGGGCTCGTTAGTGAGTGGGCTCATCGAAACCTGTGGCCACGTGGCATCACATGTTTACCTTTGAAAAAGTCGAAAAACTGACGATGAACATGAAAGGTTTTGACAATCCCAAACTTCGCAGAGTACGGTTTAATCTTACAACATCGTACAATGGTGTCTTATATCAGATCGATCGTTCTTTTTGGACTTGCTCATAGTTTCCTAGGAAAAACAGAGTGAGACGTGTAGGGTGGTTGGGGGTTTCAAGCACCAAACACGGACCAGTCACTGTCTGGTTCCCTTATAGGCTAGCTTACTTGAAGTGGACGAAGCATCTTCAAAGTTCAACAAATCTAATAATTACATGATTAAGCCGTAAAAGTTTCAAATAAAAAATATCGCATAAAATAATAACAATTATTTAGCAAAATCATACCCATCTTCGTGGTAGAGTTGTACATCTTGTTCTAACATTTCGTGAAAAAAAGGAAATATTTGCTACAGTTACTGCTTACATAACGTAATTCTTATTGGTACTTTATTAACAACGCTCAACAATGAAAGTATCATCTTGACCATAACATCTGATTTCAACATCAGATTAAATGATCCTATCTTATCTGAACGTCTGAACGTCTACAAGCACTAGAAACTCTTTTTTAATTTTTAAAATTAAATACGAATTGTTAGAAGTACAAATTAGTATGTGTGTGTATATATATATATATATTACTCTTGAATATATTTTAAAATTCAAATTTTAATAAAATTGAAGTTGATGAAAATTATTTAGATTCTAAAACACTTGTATCTTTATTTATTTTTGTCACATGCAACTTGTGTTTAATGTTTAAAAACTTTAACTGATTTAACTGTAAAAATTTTGAACAATTAATTTTTTAGTTCAGTTTTTAATTTTTCGATTCAATTTATTTCAATAACTCTTGTTGTTAAAAATCTATTAGTTTATTAATTAATTGGTCGGTTTTTGAAAATTGATCAGATTAATAAATTAAAATAAATCAATTAATTTTTATTCAATATTAAAAAGATTCTCTTTAAATTATATTTAATATTTAATTAATTTTATAATACCAACTAAAATTTTAAAATTCATGTCTTGCCAGTATACTCCCTGAGTCCCTGTCCAACTTGCAAATTTAGTGAATAAACGTTGATAAAATAAGACTGGACCACGTCAGAGTGTCGCCAATTCTGAACACACACATACACAGACCCACGAGCTTGCTATTCCCGACGTGTCTCTCTAAACTAGTATTTCAACTGCTACAGGATCATGCTTGCATTTTGGAATCTTTAGTATCGGATGCTTAAAGTGGGCGATCCAAATAAAGGTTAGTGCTTGTTCGGCTTCCAGTAGCAGCGTGAAAGGGTCCTGTTGTGTCATGAGTGTGATGCATAGTTCCACCATATCTTGAAAACAGGTGTTGGTTTTAATCATTAAGCTAATACATCTGTAAGGTGGCTAAGATTCTTCTATGAGTCATGATTAGTGATGATAGATTACTGTATTGGTTGCTCATATTTCAGTTTTAAATTGAGTGCTTTGGACACAGTTTAGATTGATATTAGTGATGATAAGCTTGAGTTACAAAAACCGGTCGGGCCGAATCTAACTTAACCCGTCGTCTGGTATATGATTGAAATTGCAAGGCATGAATGACGTTAAAGTGGTAGTGAGCATACCATATTTTAAAGCAACCCATAAAGAAAGGCAATTCGATCTCCGATAGGTGAGGATTAATGTTCTTGGTGAGTGGAAACTGAGCCACCCACCATTTTCCATTGGATAGGAGTGGAGATGTATGACGCAGTGGTACTAATTTTATATGAAAGATGTCAAACTCAGACAATTCTTTTTAGATAAAGCAGTACATTTATTTCAATATATTTGAATTATTTGTGCTTGAATGATTCAAAGTAGACTAGTTGATAATATAGAAGTACACTACGGACTATATATATATATATATATTGGAAACAGAGGAACTCGTAGTAGCTATTTTTTATATACGCACTGGATAAATCTCCGAATTAACGCAATAGTTTGCAAATCACACCAACAGATACTCCATACTAGGCAAGCTCTGTACAACATGCTTGATCGAGAGAGTGTAAGTAGGGAGAATCGAACACAGGACCTTTTAACCTCATGCTTCTCTACTCCACCAACTCGATCACCTCTAAGGGACTATATATATTTACAACTTTCTATTACATAATAACTAGGCGTAATTAAATTTATAACTTCCAATATTGATACTAGGATAAACAAAAATATACTTTCATGGTTTAATAAATACATTGTTACAAAATAAAAATAATTATATATTTAATATTTTAAAATAATTTAACCATAAATAATGTGATTAAAATGTGGTTTGAGTGGCATGAGAACTTTCTAAATGTGTCTTCCAGTACTTGAAAAATCTTAGTTTGAAGTGTGTTAAATTCTTAAAACTTTGCATAAGGTTCATACCACTCAAAGTCCTGGCTAGAGGTTTATGGAGATACTAGGAAACCACTGAAGATATAATAGCAAATATCTCTATAAGCATATCAAATCTTCTGTTCTAGTTACTCTATTTTATTAAATCTCATCCATTTATAAAATTTAATGAAACATGATAGAAACACCATAACTAGAATATGAGATATGATCCTCTCTATAAAAGCTCTAAGATACACAAAAAAATCATAGCTAAGATCTCAGGTATGTTAACCAAGGCAGAAGCTCAAATAAATGAAGTTATTTTAACTATTTTAAAATTAAGTTTAATTCAAAAATTAGATTAAATTAATTTAAAATTTGACTAATTTGAATTTTTATTCAATTTTACAAATTGTTATAAGCTCATAAAATTGTATTAAATTTTCGTCACAAAAAATGATTATTCCATAATCAATCCAAAAGGCATGAAAGGATTCAAAAGGTTGCTAGTCAATTAGATTCATGGATTAGTTTAACAAATTACTGTATATGTTGCATTTTTTTTACTTCTATATCATGATGACATCATGACAACTATACATGTTGTATTTTTTTTATAACAAACCCTTTTAGTTTTTTGTTGACTAAAATACAATAAACTCCTATATTTTTTGCTTTATTTCATTGTGTCCACTATTATTTTAAGTATGAATTACATTTTAACTGTTAATAAATAAAAATTACTAAAATTACCATTATCTTCACAGTTGTACTTCATGTCTGTTGATTTATGAAAAAAAGTTATAAATTTTTATTTATAAAACAAATTAAAAAAAAGAAAGAAACTTATTGAAGGTGCAATTTTTTTGTCATAATTGTACGTTATAAGTGTTAATTGATAAAAGACTACAATTTTTTTTTGTGAGTTACTTACTTACCATTACTTCAAAAATATATAAATAATAAATAATAATTAGAAATGTCATATTCTTCCTAAACTTTTCAAATCTTATTGAATTTGTTCACTTCAAGATTAAAAAAAAGGGAGATTAGAAATAGTTCTCTCATGTTCTAATTTTCTTTTCAATAGAGTTAATGTCCTCTACAGTTATCCTTCTAAAATAACAACGGGTAATTTTAACAGTTCACAGTTTTTTTAAGTCACGAGGGTAGATTGGAAATGACGATAAAAAGTAATAGATAAATTTTTTTATAAATTTTAAATTTCTTTGACTGGTAGTTAAAGGGGCTAATAATAAGAGGTAAAAATGTAAAATATAAGTGGTTAAATGTATTTTTGCATAAATTAAATGGAGAAAGCGGTGATATAAGCGAAGCAGCAAAAAGGTAAGGCGTCGTTAGAATCCACGTAGATGCGCGCTTATGGGTGCGCATTGCGCCACTTCTTTTAAACGTTCTTTTCTTAAGCTCCATGCTTGTCACGCATGTCCTTCTATATATATATATGTTGAGTGAAAACATAGATAAACTCTCAAAAACCATATGCCTTTAAGTTACAAGTATGTTGAAGCTTAACCGCTTCCATTTCCAGTGATTGCCGAGAGTCTTCTAGAAGCATCGTCTTCAAGAACTAAGCAGCAAACGGATTCTTCGTCATGGGAGATACAGAGAGTTGCAGCAGTAGAGCGGTGGATTTTGTTGCGAGTCAGAGTCGAAACCAGAGGCAGAAGATAGAGGTGTACAATGAGGTGCTTTGTCGACTCAAAGAGTCCGATGAAGAAGAAGCGAGCCTTCCTGGCTTCGAAGACGAGCTCTGGGCTCATTTTTATAGACTTCCTACCAGGTAATGTAATATTACCGAAGCTTGAAGTTGAATTGATCGTTGCTTTAAAGAACTTAAGAGAAAGATGTGATGATAAGTCTGTAATTTAATGGAGTCTCATGTTTGGTAACCGAGAAAATTTTAGCAACCGACTCCGTACCTTTCCTGCTTTAATTATTTTTAAATGTCACTTCGTCTAATCAAAACGTACTTAACTTATATTAAGCGTGATTGTCCTTTTCGTATATTAATATTTTATATACTTAAGCAGAGTTCATACTTTTTGCAGGTATGCATTAGATGTGAATGCGGAGAGAGCGCAAGATGTGCTAATGCACAAAAAATTACTGCATATGGCACATAGTCCTGCAACGAGGCCGGCAATTGAAGTTCGTGTTGTGCAGGTATGAATGCGATATTCGGTGATTTAATACAGTAATACGCTTTAGGTATCTTGAGTTTTGTTGCTTTCCTTTTGGTTGGTAATATGCTTATAGATTCTACTCTATGATTTCTACATAAATTATTTTTCTACTAAGCTAATGTCGGTTGCTGATGCATTATTCTTCCATTATTTTGCTATTATAATATTGCACACAACTTCTTGTTTTTTAATAATAATAATTAGAAAAGATATGAGAGAAGAAAAGAAGTGTAACTTGTGATTGCTTATAAAACATTTGTTTATCTGGTTTGTTTGCAAGTTTGAATTATCAAGTCCTTGATTTTGAAACATAACTGAAGTAGTCATTCTTCACAAGAATAGTTGAACTGCTCTTGAGGCTGAAATTGACAACTTACAAGCTATGTGTTTGACCAGTTTGGCTTTTCTTTTTCAATTTTTCTTTTTTGGTTTCAAGTTATTATTGATAATAGTACTTCAAAGGTCTATTTATCTTTTATCTGGGCTTTCCTTAATCTTCCAAAGATGGTGCGATACAATTTTGCCTTTCTTTAATCACATCGTGGTTGTAGCTTCAAAACTCTTGATGGGTTAAATGTCTGGCCATATCTCTTTTGCAGGTTCACTCTGTGATTGAGGGAAATTGTAGCGGTCTAGATCATGTAGACTCTCCAAGACAAGTGAATGTTCGATGTTCTCATTTTTCCAACAAACGGAGGCATAGTTTTGCAATTTCCTTGTGTAGAATTTGATATTTGCTTTATTGAATGATTTTTTAGTTACCTTATAAAGATTCTATTCTCCATATCCTACGTTCGGCAGCCATCCATCCCCAGCCTTTGGCTCATTTCCTGATTTTGATCCCACGTATGAAGCTCAAAATTCCATAATTCACGGTCCACTTTACTCTAGGTAATGTTTCTGAAGTGTTCTCTTACAAAATAATTGTGTTGTTTTACATTGGTTGGTGACTTGATGTGATTTTCATAACTAGTGGCAGTTCAATTTTGTTTACAGGCTCATCAATATCACACTTGCACATAGTAACATGCATTTTCAGATGTTTATAGTGTTCTGTTTGTCCATGATAGACCACCTTGATTATGTTTTTTAGATTGAGAGAGGGAAACGGCCACCAAGATCTGTAAAATTTTTTGGATGCATTTGCTTCTTCCTCACATCAGTCACATGTCTAGCTTGTGCTTACTTGAGGTTGATCAGTAATGTTTCATTTAGTTCCGGAGATCTTTAATAAAATAATTTAATGTATTTGTAGGTTGATGCATGAAATTACAATTTCGACAAAGGATAAGCCAAAACTCCTCAGTGAGGTCTGACTTCATTTTAGTTAATTTTACTGTTTCATCTTCAGGTTCTTTTTAGTTCTTATCAAGTTGTTATTAGCGGAATTTCAGATTAAACAATGACCATCCACTTATACAGAACTGTTGTATTAAGAGAGAAAAAGTCTTGATAATAATGAATCAACTTTGATTCCTGTGACGACTTGCAAGGCCTATGTTCTGGGGAAAATAAACTTCATACTTCGAGTGATGAATTGAACATTAAGGTTTACTGCAGTCACACATTGCTACAGTGTAATGTGGTTGTCATTTCTATTTTTTTTTCTTTTTAGTCGTATGTTTGTTCACTTTTATCTGTCCTCAAATACGTGTGCGTATTAAATTTCTGCTTCAAAATAGCAGTTGACTTCTTTGCTATCCGAGATTGAGCTGAACATTCAAGAAGCACATGCTTTTTCCACAATAGATGGGTACTCCTTGGACGTATTTGTTGTTGACAATTGGGCAACAGAGGTACTTTACAAATCCATCAAATATGTCCTTTTGAAGGATTCATAGAAATTATCACCATCTGTAGGCCAAGAAAATCTAAAATATGGTTAAGTTCTTGATGTAGTTTCGTATCTATAAATTGTAGGAGACTGAGCAGTTGAGAAATGTGTTGGCAAGAGAGATTCCAAAGATTGAGGTAGCTCCTCTAGTTGTAATTTGTGTTATATAGATGATATATTCATTGACACCTCAGCTAAGCCATGGTACATACAAGCAGCTGGAAGTATGGTTGTCTAAAAGCCAAGTTTCTACAACAAATCTACTCAAACTGACATAGTAAATTCTGGCCTATTTTCGAGCAATATTTTATAGTTCTATGTTAATTATCGAAAGATGAATCTCTTCTCAGATAGTTAGCCTTTTAACCTTACATTTGGTTCATCTCTTTATACGTTACAAAATTGAAGTGCAATGCAGAAGTGCAGCTCGTCGAAATCTCAAGTCCAACCTGTCATTGAACAACAGCAGCCAGGAATCAAGCCTATAACCTCTCATGTGAAGATACCTGCTGACCAAATCGATGTATGGGAAATTGACACAAGCCTGTTGAGATATGAAAATAAGATTGCATCTGGATCTTATGGAGATATGTAAGAGCTCATCCTTTTGACTCGATGTTTTCTTCTGGTTATGAAAATTGATGGAATGGTTAAATTATCTGAGTTGCAGGTACAAAGGGACCTTCTGTAGTCAAGATGTAGCTATTAAAGTTCTTAGGACTGAGAATTTAAATGATAAACAGCGGAGGGAATTTGCTCAAGAAGTCTTTATCATGAGGTTGGTAAGATAATTTAATTATGATATTAGCTTGCTATCTTTGGGCCCATTAATCATATCATATGCTCCCAGTTTCCTCATTTCTTCTTCTTATTCTTCACCTAATTACATTCTTAGTTTAGCATTTTCAGTCCAGGAGTGGTGCTGAAAAAGATTCTCCTCTGTTTGCTAAAGGTTTATATGCTGTTTGTTAAAGATACTTTTATCGTCTAAACACCTCTAAAGAAGACTATTTCATTTACTTACCATGTCATCCATGATTGCTATGCCAGGAATGGTATCATTGTAGTTGTTGTCATTTGTGATCTCAACCATATCTAGTCGGTAACATGTCTCTAATGTCAGGAGTTTTACCTTCTGTGTCTGTCTTAAGACTTCTCTCAAATTTGTAGGAAAGTTCGGCACAAGAATGTAGTTCAATTTATTGGTGCCTCTACTAGACCTCCAAGCCTGTGTGTTGTAACAGGTAAGTTGTAAGATCGTTTTTATGGTTCCATCTGTTAACTCTATGTTAGTTTATTCTGTAGTTTCTGTACTCCAACCATAAAAGGACCGTAAAGTTTATACTTTTGTATATCTTTCCCAGAATATATGTCAGGCGGAAGCGTGTATGACTTCCTGCATAAGAAAAAGGGCAGATTGGATCTTCCATTCTTCCTGAGAGTGGCAATTGATGTTTCCAAAGGTGTGAATTACTTGCACCAGAATAACATAATACATAGAGACTTGAAAGCTGCCAATCTTTTGATGGATGAAAATGGAGTAAGATAATCTTTTTTCACTGTCTACTTATGTATTGCAGCATTCTTGTTCTCGATTTTTTTACTTGTTTTCGGCAACATGCGCTGGTCTTTCTGATGGAAACTTTTCTCCAAATTTGACTATCTGCACATACTATTTAAAATATCCCAAAAAATGTCCAGTCCCAAGAATTCTTAGGAGAATGATATACGTGTCCGATTGAGTTGAGTATTCCTTGTACAGAATTTTTATTAGAGGTTTCAACTTTCAAGACCGCAAAACTTTACCATTTTAGTTGTGAATCGTTATTCATATGTTTCGAAATTGTGGCCAATAGGTTGTTAAGGTTGCTGATTTTGGTGTTGCTAGAGTGAAAGATCAATCTGGTGTCATGACTGCAGAAACTGGAACTTACCGCTGGATGGCACCAGAGGTTCGTTCTCGAGCATTTGTTCCTGAATATTTTATCATCTGGTGTGCTTTGAAGAAACTGGAGTTGTGGGAATCTAAAATCCTGACAGTTCTCATTTTTGTGGGGGCATGTGCCGATATGATTGTACAAATTTTCATAATGGTTGACTCAGAATATGAAGAATCGCCCACTAATTGTCTTGTCTTTAATATGGTTCTTGTAAATATTGGATTAATGACTGGTAATTGGAAAATGACTGACTTGAACCACGGATGAAAAATGTGACTCAAGCCTACATGAAAGACCAAGATTAAGTGATGTTAGGTTCTGGTTTGCGAGTTGACGATATGAATCACTTAAAAAATGTAATTGCACTGAAGCTTAAAAAACCTGAGTATTAGCCCTAGGATTTCTAGTATCTTTGGTTTGGCCTGTATTACAGAAAACATTGGTCGATTAATGACATTACAGTGATGGACTGTTGCTTTCGGGCCATTAAATGTTTCAGTCTGCTCCCTAACATGTGATTTGATCTTCAACGCATCAAAGGTTATCGAGCACAAGCCGTATGATCATAAGGCAGATGTCTTCAGCTTCGGGATTTTGCTGTGGGAGCTACTTACTGGAAAGGTAATATACTAACATCTAGTGAGATGTTTAAGGTGATAATATCTAGTGAGATGTTTGATTGAAAATACTGTGTAATACTTTTTCCTGTCGCACAGATGTTTCCTTTTAGACAATTGATTTGCCATTTTCTCATTTTCTGACATCTTAAAGTCAGAAAAACGATGAGCTGAAAGTTTACACAATTCCCAATGCTTTTCTGACTCATGCTAGCTTCCATACGAACACTTAACCCCGTTGCAAGCCGCAGTTGGCGTGGTCCAGCAGGTAATCCCATTCGTATAGCTTTATTGCCTCTTGATGGCATTTTTTGTTTGGTATGTTTCCGTCAAGCACGTGAGTTGATGACTTTTTGTGCATACAATGAGCCCTTCTAGTAGAAATCTCTCTCCGCCGCTAATTTTCTTTCCTTTAATACCATAAGCTGGGTGCACTTCAAATGAAAATAATTTTGGACAGTCTCGAGGCAGGTCATGTCTCATAAAAAGCTCGAGCTGGGACTGAAATCTAATCGGGTTTCGGAAAATTGGGTTTGACCCACGTTTGATAGTTGAATATCCTCAAACTCGAAATCCGGTCCTAATCCTAATTTTATTAGTAAGCCTAAACCCCTAATTTGACCTTATTGAACTTTGCCTGTTGACTTAGTAGAATCGGAAATGTAATGGAATTTTGTTTTACTAACATCGGTTATTCACATGGATTTCAGGGTCTAAGACCTCCAATTCCATTGCATACGCATCCGCAACTGGCAGAATTGCTACAGAGGTGCTGGCACCAAGACCCATTTTTGAGACCTGAACTCTCTGAGGTTTTGCAACTTCTACTGCAACTTGCCAGGATGGTATGGAGAATCTTTTTGAGTTAATCTTATCCCTCTCTCCAAGTTGATCTATTTATCTAATAGTTCATGCTTAGAAAATGTGTGATTTTGAAGTAGGTAGCCGATGAGAGGCGGAAGAGAGGTCTGATGGAGGGGTTTCTAACCGCAAGTTGGCAAGGCAGAGGTTGAAATTTAGAGTCCAGTGTATATTTTGTATATAGCAGGAAGGATCCAACATCTTGTTCACGAGTTGCTCTGTTTTAAGTTTTGATTTATACTTTGTTCTGATCCACATGGTAGCGTGATTTTCTTGATGCCAAAGTTTTGTCTTCGATAAGTGCTTGTGGTCTTATTCTTGAAAACATTAGTATCATGTTTACATTATCATCTGACTCCTAAATCATAAAAGTAGAACAATCGGGTCTGACCTGATCCGATTCGAATTTAAATGATCGTATTTGAAAATGGGGCCAAACTCAAACCGAGTTTTGGTTCGGGTAGATGGTCCAGTATTACGGTGGACCGTTCTCAGTGCCAAATTCTAGGGATAAAATGGAAGGGAGGACGTGTGTTTATTAAGAACAAGAGAAAGCAAGGGGTTTGGAAGTCTTGGCTTAATTTCTCAACCGTGGAAGAGCGAAATGGCAAGTCCAGTGGAAGTATATAGAACACCATTTGTCAACAGCAGCCTGTCTCTTCGAGAAGGACGTTAATTTTCAGCTCATTCTTGTCAGCCTCGCCAAAAGGGAACGTAAGAAACCTGCCTAACTTCCTCAAGATTCAGGTACTACACACCTATTATTAGTTTTACACTTCCTTTCGCTATATTTCTGATTAAAAAAGATTTGATTCTATCTCTATAGCCTTTTGAAGATGAAAGCATCTATCTTTTTGGTATACAGTCACTTTCATCCCATTCTTAGCTGTCATGCTTTTTTGTCATACATTTTCTAGTATCGGTCAATTAACTGTATTTTAAATATATAATTATTAATTTCCCTCAAAAAAACAAAAATTTATAATTATTAATGCTTCTATTATAAGATGTTCAAAAATTATTTTAATAAAATTGAAGAGTTACATATTTATTTAAATATTAATTTTTTTTGTTAATATAGAGATATCTTTTTGACAATGAGTTGTTCAGTTTTTAAAAATTAAACACTGAAATTAAAAAATTAATCATTTGTAATTCGATATAATTTGTGTTATTGTCGTGTCTAGAATCTTGATTCATTGGGTGGTTTTAATTACTGGTACTAGAATCGAATTTAGGGGTGCTGGCCTTTTGTGCCGTTTATTGTATTTCAACTCTGTGCTATTTGTTTCCAAAAAAAAACTCTATTCTATTTAATATCATCTGCAAATTTTACAATAAACTGCGGATGAAACTAAATGTAAAAAATTGAAACATCATGTAATATACGGAGGATCTCACGCCATTTGCGAGAAGTATGCACACAAAGGAAACAAGACCTTATATGGCACGAACCCATGGCAAAGGCAAGTACAGATCCGTGGTTGAATGCTGAAGGCCGAAGGGCAGAGGTTAGATTTAGACTTTAAATTCGTGGATACACCAAAACCCCTCAAGCCTATCATTTGGCCCAATTAACAGAACAAACCCACTTTATCACCGCCATTAATATCAAATATGTTTTAACTTATAATCCATTTCGCACCAATTTCAATGGAATCGAGTTCCAAGCAAGAAGAGGAGATTGAAGGCTACAACAGCAGCAACGTAAAGAAGGCGAAATTGCTGTCAACACTCTCAGCTCTACTCAACGATCCTATTCTCTCCGATGTACCGAAGAAACCAACTTTGTCGGACGTTGATACTCTCATCAGCCTTGAATTGGGCAGTGCCATGCGAGTCTCCGTCCTCAAGCTAGATGGCACCGAGTTTGGTATCTGTTTAGCTCTTTGTCGTCTCTTATTGACATTCTGTCGAATATGTATCGTGCGAGTCTTGAGTTGTTTTAATTCTCGTTTAATTCTTGGGTTTTTGGTGAAGATGTGGCGGTGATGAACACAGCAACGGTTGAAGATCTGAAGCTGGCAATCACGAAGAAAGTGAACGAAATGGAGCAATCTAAGATGGGCCATCGTCATATTTCGTGGTAAGTTCAATTTCGTTGAGAAAAGTGCCAAGCAAGAGGATTTATTGGAAAGTGGTAATTGTTCTTAATCGGTAAAAGCTACACTGGTTTACAGGAAACATGTGTGGACCAATTTTGCCTTGTCACATAATAATCAAAAACTCCTTGATGACAACTCTGTTCTTCAGGATTTTGGCATACGCAACCATTCTCGGGTACGAGTTCTAGTGAAGATATATGTATACAGATACATCTATTATTTGGATTTCAAAATAGAACAAGGCTTTTCCCCCGGAACATCTTCGTTTAGTTAGGAGTATTAGTTTGTTGATTCACTTGATGCGTGTGCAGGTGCAGTTTATTCACCATGTCGTGTCAAAGAGTTCAGGAAAACATTCTAAACGCAGGAAACATCGATTCTTCCACGGCCTTAACAAGCAATATTGAATTCTGCATGCTTGTTTATGTCTTGGAAATTTGATAGCAGAAGTGACTTAGACATTAGACATCTGAGGATCAGGACGTCTGTGCTTGGCGTAAGATTTCACGCATGTTACTCGATAATTACTTACATGTACTATATTCAATTCACCTCCATGCATAACTCATATATGGATTTGATTTAATATCAGACAATCAGAATTCTATCATTATCAAAATGTGTTACAACTTTTTCTTTATCAACAGAATGCTTTTATTTTATACATTAATGATCAATATGGTATTACTGCAAAATTTAAAAAAAAAATGGTATTACTGCATTTGGCAAGCTGAAAAGGGAAATGAAAATTGATTGCATTTGATGTAATCTTACCCTTCTTGTATCTTATTTGGCATAACACGATACTGTTCTTATCTCATCTATTCCTTAACAATAGTGTTTGTATCTTCATTTGGCAAGTCCTAAAATGCATATCCTGTCTTTATCACGAAGTAGGAACTTGGCCTTTACTGCAGGAGTGAGCTATTGATCAAAGATGATTGATGACACGGCCATCGGCCTACAGGTTCTTTGGTTACATAGTTATGAAAATAGAGTAGTCATATGGGTTAGAGTAGGGTCATAAGACATCTATGGATGCTCATCAGCGTTCCTTATGTACATGCTAGACATAGGAGTTGCCGACCACTGCATAATACCTAACTTCTACAGCTTTAATGGTTGCTTCTTCCAATTTCCATGTTCTGACGCAGCTTCTGTCTCTCTTTATATTCTTTCAGTTCTCTCTTGTACCTTTCTTTGTCTTTCAATCCAATGTTCTGGTAAACCTGACAAGCAAAATAACAAAGTAATCCCTTAGTTATGCCACATGCAGTCAATAACAACCAAGGAAGATGAACAAGTTGGTGTTCTTAAGTGCTGTAATACCATTCTCTCTTCTGCACTTAGATTGCTCCATGACTGGCCAATCATCTTTGTAAACTCTCTTTCTCTATTAGGATATAGAGATTTTAGCTTGTAGTGCTTTTCAGCAAAGAAGAAATTGTAACCACTGCGGTTGGGTTTTGGGTAGCTAGGGTCACCGGCTCTTCTGCTCCTCCTCCTCCTCATTGAATGGCGACTTCTACGACTCTGAGTGTATGGAATAAGGGCATTACCGGTTTCAGGGACAGAAGTTGATGGCTCAGAGTGGTCTGGATGGTAAAGCACCCCTCTAAGAACCTCTGAACCCAGCTTCACAGACACTATATAACCGCAATCAAATTTTCCCTCAATTGTTCCAACAGCTGAAAGATGAGAAGACCCTGCAGAAATGATCAGGATGGTTAAATTTAGCAGGAAGCTTAAGAAGAACAGTAATAGTACTATGTTAAGCTGTGGAAAACTGGTTTAACAAGCATGCTCTTCATATGTCTCACTTTTCTTATCTATATGGATGGAACCTGCAGTCACTACCCTTCTGATGCACAATACTAGACTGTTGGCTACAAGTAATCATCAATAAATTATGCATCTTTGAGTAAATCATTTCATTCATTAGGCATTCCGTGATGCCTAATTAATTACATCAGGTTTGAAGTCATTCATTAGAGAAATAACTTGTCAAAAGCTATTTATGTAACATCAAAGTACTGATAACATTTCACAGCTAAAGAGTATCTGAGGTGTTGGATTAATCTTGACCACAAGACAAACAAATCCAAAGGGTAGACAGAAACATCAGAGGAAAAAGGCTTCAAACTTACGAAACTTCATATGATAATGGCAGTGACCTTAGCCACATACTCAGCTTGTAAGATAAATGTAGTGGGACCACATTAGAGAATTTCTGAAATCACTATAGTATCCATGGCCTTATAAGACAGAAAGCTTCCCAACTAACTTGGCACCTTATATCCTGGAATTTTAATTAAATATACTTGGATGATTATACAAGTTGGACGATCAATACATTTGTGGTGTGTGTTTGATATTCCATTTATCCTCTGAAATTTTCCTATATATTCAAAACTCACCTTCACTTGGTGGATCAGGACTGTCACTTGCAGGTTTTGCAGAATATTCCACAATAGCCAGTTCAGATCTGAATGGAGAAGTGTTGGTAGGAGAAAGTAGAGCTGTGAAGCAGCAACAGGATTAGTAAAAAAGAAATAGAGGAAAACAGAGGATGAGTTAATTAGGGACAGAGCATCCATAAATAGGCCAACAAAGAGAGAGAGAGAGATAGAAGGCAGGGTGGGGCAAGCAAGTGAAGCCAAATCATAAAAAAATGAAAAGCAAAATCAGAGTTACCTGTTGGACTACACAGTGGACCCTGAATCTTAAAGAAATGAACTCGCTCATAGTGAAACAGAAGACTAAAGTAATGCTTTCTTAATACAAAAGAAGCACTTGTTGTAGTTGGAGAGAACCTGAAGACAGAACCTACTTCCCTCCATTTCTTCTCTGCAACAACCTAAACCGAGAGATTCAGGTTTTTCCTCCATTAAAGCTCCGAACTTTCACTAACTCGTAAAGCAAGTTACATGTGTGTAAAAAGACTCGAACCTTTTCATAGCCACCCCTTTTTGTAGCTTCCACATATAGAACATGCAAATCCAGTTCTTTCCCTCCGATCACAGGTATCCTTCAGTACCAAAAAAACAAATAACACATGAAAAGAAGAAAACAACCAAAACCCTCTTCTCCAATCCCAAGAGGAAGTGTATTTTTGAAGAGCAGAGTGGAAATAAAGCTTACATGAACTTGGTCCCCATTACAAAATGGAACCTCCTCAGAGTGTCCCAGAAAATAATGGGGTCCTTGG
This sequence comes from Erythroxylum citrifolium, assembly GCA_026284465.1. Classification (NCBI taxonomy): domain Eukaryota; kingdom Viridiplantae; phylum Streptophyta; class Magnoliopsida; order Malpighiales; family Erythroxylaceae; genus Erythroxylum; species Erythroxylum citrifolium. The sequence goes on along the minus strand of JANKOE010000006.1, from coordinate 759,269 downwards.
CAATAACTTCATGAGAAGCAAGAGGAGCAGGATAACACTTTTCAGTCACACCATCCTTATCATCTCTTTTCTCCGTCGCCGGTGACATTTTATCGCCGGAAAAAGGTTAAGCAGGAACGAAATATGAAGAGTTGGTTTTTGGAGAAAGAACAGTAATGATGGTAATAAAGAGAAGATGATTCGACTATATGAGAGTAATTAAAAGTGACTCTTTTTCCTCTATCTTAATGAGTCTTCTGAAATTAAAACAATAGACCTGACGCGTGGAAGGTAACGGTTATGCAGCAGAACAAATTGGCTTTTTCTGGGATTTTGAATGGCCAATCCATTATCACAAATCCTTTAAGCCCTTATTTATTTCACAGACAGAGAAGCTATGTTCATTATTATTACACACTACTACTTGTTAACTTTTCTCAGGCTCTTGACTCTCTCCTCATTTCTCAATCTCTTTGTCTCTATCTCTTTATCTCTCTTCCCTGTAGTGTCATTCGGAGACTGACATCTTCTCTGCAAAACTGTGAAAGCTTTGATTTGGGCATCTTTTATTTTTATTTCTTGTTATTAGTCTATTTCTTTTTCTCACAGAAACGTTGACATGAACGTCCCTAGCTAGTTTGGTTATGGCTTCTTGGTCTTGGTCAGTTAGAATCTGACCATATCTTAGCGTACATCTGTAGAAAGATATAGCCTTTCTGGACCAGCGAGTGTATCGACTATCGAGTGCATGAAGAGGTCGGGTCAGGTGGGTACAGATTATATGCTTTGATTCATTAAAAGAAAAAAAAAAAAGAAAACCCTCCTTTTAAAGGTACGTGGATGACATGCTTGATTCATTTTTTTAAAAAAGAAAAAAACCCTTTTAAGGGTAAGTGAGTTCCAATCTATTTTAGAATAATAAAATTGATCCAATCCAAAATTATATTTAAATTAATTAACTTATTATATTTAAATTAATTAACTTGAAGTATGGGGCAAAATTTTTCTTTTGTAACTTTAAAGTAATTATATATGATTGCCAGTTGCTTTTAACACAACAGTCAGATATTCAAGTTAAATGGTTAAGTCGTTAGTCTAATGTCTTAGCTCATCGATTAGCTCGTAATTCTTTTTCGTTTTTTTCTAGTATGTTTACCAACTCTCCTCCGTTATGTATTTCAGATTTTTATTAGTTTAATAGATACGGTAGCTTTCTCTCAAAAAAAGTTTAGATTACAAAAACAGTCTTTTCGTAAAAGTATAAATGAAATATTATATATATTTTAATCAATGTGATCTAAATAATGTAATTTCGATGTTTAAAACCCATTTTGACTTTACAAATTACAAGTTTAATTGACCAATTAATACTTTTTTTTTGGTTTACATGGAAAACTCTAAACAGCGATTAATCTAACTCCTGCGTAGCTCTGCGGTAAATAGCTCTGTGCTTGTCCCGTTGAATGCTCGCTAGAACTGACAGTGGAGGCTCTTGAAGAATATGAACGCCAGGAATTGACCGGTTAATACTTAACACAAAAATGTAGTATGAATTGTGACATGGAAAGTGATAGGCTATGCTCCTAAGCTCTCGCGACCACATCTTAGTGTACGGTTTTCCATATAAAACCAACTCCAAATTGGTAATGGAGAGAGGAAAAAGGATAGAGTATGACAGTTTTGGGTAGGCCTTTGGTAGTGTGTGTTGTGTAGACCGAAAAGGGTTTTTCATCTAAAGGCCCGGGTTAGTGTAATTAGTTGATAAGTACTTTTGCCCATTTGGTCCAACCTATTTTCATTTTTGTAATTCATCATTTTAATGGTATAGTATTATTAGCTATATTTAATTTACAGTTTTGACTAAAGTTCTTACGAGCAATCTACCAAGCCCAAACATTCTGAATAGTATGGATACATACAATAAAGTATCACCTTTGCATATCCTACTCATAGGTCTTAGGTATCGATCACTATTCAGCCCATACACTGAAATTAAAAATATCTTTGAACTAACTCAGATTCTTACACAATATACTGCAATACGAGATATTCTTCTTCAGACATTAATACAGAGATAGCAAACTTAGTATCTTCGTCCACTTGAGATTGCTCCTCAATTACTTCCTCAAAGTCGTTGTCATAATGAATTAGTATAATAGATTTAAGCTGTTTCAACTAACTTGAGATCTTTCTTCTTTTTGTGAGGACATTTATTTGCAAAGTGTCCATGCTGTCCACTGAAAAAACATCGAGTCGGCTTATATTGATGAGAAGACTTTTTGAAGAACCGAACAAATCTTCTTTTTGTACCGCAGACGATCAAGATCCAGACGATTCTAGCTCTTGTACAAGTCTAATGATAGAACAATCTAGACTTAAATCTCTACAAGAGATGTTGAAGCTGTCTACATGTAGATCTACTTACAAATCTAAGCCAGAAGTTCCTGACTCCTATTCCTATACCCTGTATGAGGGCAAAGCCATACAAGGAAGACTTTCCTTCATTAACTGGGAGTACTGACGATTCACAGCGGGCTGTCTATAACCCTTACATCCGAGCCACTGGAATTATTTCACAAAGAATTATGCCAAGTAGTCAGGGACGGAGGCATTAAGAGCCCGGTGGGGCACTGGCCCCCCAGATTTTGGAAAATAATATATATATATTAATCATATATATTTATATAATAATATATATAAAAACGATAGAGGAAGTCGTGCGACTTCCTCTATC
>JANKOE010000006.1:742915-756456 GCA_026284465.1 Erythroxylum citrifolium | reverse complement strand
GAGAATTCAACAAACCAAGGAAATTTTCTAGAATTACTAAAATTCATAGCTTCTAACAATGAAGAAATTGGGCCCCCTTATTTTAAATTTCTGGCTCCGTCACTGCAAGTAGTGCTCCAACTGAAATGACTTGAATGTACTGAAGGCATTGATTTTTGAGTCCGGCTTAACTTGAACCCAACCAGTGTTGATATTTCAAGCTCAAGTTTGAGATTGATTAGGTTTAAGTACCCTAAAATTCAGTCAAGCTCGATTAAATTTATTATTTTTAAAAATTGAAACGATGTAAAACTTGGTTGGGTCTAATTAAATTATTTTAAAAAATTAAAATGATGTAGTTTTATTTACAAATTTCGAATTTTAAATCAGACAGCCCGAGCTCGATCTGAAATTCGAAAGTGTAGTTAGCAAACTTAACTAAAATTTTAAACCTCAAACTTAATTATTTACAATTTTGACTTTATTGACATTTGAATTTATTTAAAATTCAATTAATCTGGCTTAAATTTGGTAAAAATTAAAAATTTTGAAAAAAAATCAAAATTCGATGTACTTCAATTTGGACTTATGTTTTCTTTAAAAAGATTGGGCAAGACCCAAGTTTTAATAGCACCCAAGTTCAGCCCATTGTTATCTCTTCTTAAGTTATTAGTTTATGAAGATTTGTTCACTTATGCGTTTCTGACTTTGAAAGATGGGATTTGAAGGTTATAATGTTAGCTTCTTCAATCTACTGTCTTTTACACAAACTTGCGTTTGCTCTTCCTTCATCTTCTTCCCTTCAGTTTCACACTTTCTCGACTATAGACTCATTGGTTTCGACTTTAATATGTTCTTTAAGCTCCTGCAATTCCGTCTCTTATTGCCGAGCACTTCATTGCCAGATCATAAAATCAGTGAGTTATAAACACGGCTTCATTGGCGATCAGCTGGTGTCGGGTTATGTTAGATTGGGTTGTCAAAACGATGCTCAGAACCTGTTCGATGAATTGCCTGATAAAGATATTGTGTCCTGGAATTCATTGATTTCTGTGTTTTCTCGCAAACGGGATTTTGTTAGTTGTTTGAATGCTTTCTCAAGGATGAGGTTTGAGTTTGGAATGAAACCCAACGAAGTTACGGTTTTACCTGTAATTTCAGCTTGTACAGACGAGGGAGCTCTTAATGTTGGCAAATGCGTTCATGGGTTCGCAATGAAATCGAGTTTGGTTTTGGAGGTTAAAGTTGCGAATGCTCTGATAAACTTTTATGGGAAATCTGGACTTTTTGATGCTGCTTATCAGTTGTTTGAAGAAATGCCGAGTCAGAGCTCTGTATCGTGGAATTCAATTATTGCAGTTTGTGTTCACATGGGATTAGCTGAGAGAGGGTTTGGAATTTATGTAATGATGAGAAGAGCTGGAATTGTTTCTGATCAAGCAACTTTAGTAACGTTACTTCAAGCTTGCGAAGTTGTAGGATCAAGGAAAATGACAGAGGCAGTTCATGGTTACATCATTAGCTCTGGTCTTAATCTGAACTTAGCTATAGGGTCTTCTGTGTTGAACTTGTATGCCAAATCTGGTTTATTGAATGCTTCACGGAAGATTTTTGAAGAGATGACAAATCCAGATGCAGTAGCATGGACCGTGATGCTTGGAGGTTTTGCTCTTCATGGATGTGGAAGAGAAGCAATAAAGCATTTTGAACTCATGGTTGGAGTAGGAATGGTGCCTGATCATGTAACCTTCACGCACTTATTAAGTGCCTGTAGCCATTCAGGCCTTGTGAAGGAGGGACAATTCTACTTCAGGATTATGTCTCAATTTCATGGAATTGAACCAATAATGGATCATTATGCTTGTATGGTTGATCTTTTGGGTCGAGCCGGACTTTTGAGTGATGCTTATAACCTTATAAAAAGCATGCCAATGGAGCCAAATTCTGCTGTTTGGGGAGCTCTTCTTGGTGCTTGTAGGGTTTATGGCAACACTGAACTTGGGATTGAAGTTGCAGAGAAAATGTTTGTGTTGGAGCCATCAGATTCAAGAAACTATATAATCTTGTCGAACATGTACTCTGCTGCTGGACAATGGAAGGATGCTTCAAAAATGAGAGCTTTAATGAAGGAAAGAAACTTGACAAGAAATAAAGGGTGCAGTTTTATCGAGCATGAGAACCAAATTCATAAATTTGTTGCAGGTGATCAATCACATCCCATGGCAGATCAGATATACAGGAAGCTGGAAGAACTTGTTATGAAAGTTCAGGAAGCTGGGCACGCTTCAAAAACAGAATTTGTTCTTCATGATGTTGATGAGGAAGTGAAACAGGATTTAATTAATAAGCACAGTGAGAAGCTAGCTATTGCATTTGGAGTTTTGGTGACTAATCCTGAGATGCCATTAATCATAACCAAGAACCTTAGGATATGTGATGACTGTCATGCTGTAGCAAAGCTGATCTCACTGATTGAGAAGCGTGCTATCATAATTCGAGACACAAGACGATTTCATCATTTTACCAGCGGCTTGTGTTCATGTGGTGACTACTGGTAGACATTTTGAGTTGGGTCGAACTCAAATTCAACCCATAAAGTTTGAATTAATCAAATTTTAAGTTAAATTCGGTTTAAACTAAAACATTCAACTTTTTTTCGCTGAAAACTCAAAAGAATCCAACTTTAAGTGCCCATTATTATAATTAGAGACAAGATGAGCTCGGAACTCAGCTCATCCCAGTCCGAAATTAACAGGCTAAGCTCGACTCAACCTACAGCCCGACGAAACATAGGTAAAATAATATCATTTTGAATTTTAAAAATAAAAATAAAAAAGGCAATCCCGTCATGCTCGGCCGCCCTAGGGCCATACCCAAGGTAGCTAGGCAAGGTCCGGCTTATTGTCATCCTTAATTTTAAACTTAATTTTTTATTTAAAACATAAATACTTAGAACTGCTTTTTTGGACTCTTTTGGACTCGGACGGTGATCTTACATCAATACTGGGCCAGTGTGATATCGGCTCAGCCTAATAAACTGATAGTTTGGTTTCTTCTTTTTGCTGCAACTGAATTGGCAGAGTTCAGTTTGTACTGTCTTTGTTGGATCCGTTTCTTCAGTAGTACGACAGTCAAGATTCTTATCTGATGATGTCAGTAAGTGTAAATGCAACTTCCAACAAACACACATGACATAACTGCTTTGGTAGTGATGACCCATTATGAGGAAGGACACCCTTGGAATTACCCACCGTATATGGTTAATGATTGAATTTGGTTCGATTCCATCCGATATTTAAAAAGTATAAATTAATTTTAATATAAATTTTAAAAATTATAAAAATAATACTATAAAATAATATCATTTTAATATTATTTTCAAAAATTATAAAAATAATATTATTTATTTTTAAAATGTAAGATTAAAACGATATTATTTTATAATAATAGAAAAGAGGACTTTCAAGTTATCATCAACTTCATTTTGTTATCCTCGGAATATGTTTTTGAAACAGTAGAACCCACAACCGTTATTTTTTAGATGCGAGGTGAGTTTTCAAATTTACGGAATAGTCTACAAATCATGTTAAATTGATACTTCGTATTATATAAGTCCTGTACGACAGACTCAATTAAGAGAGCGTAAATAGGGGAATTCAAATACAAGACTTTTTGAGTCCATGCTCCCACTTCGCTAACTCGATCACTCCCATTTTGACAAAGCATGAACTATTTCACGAAATATATATATCTTAATAGTCCAAAATTTCAATAGTTAACTCTCGATTTTCTAGTCAAAAAATAATGTCAATAGAGACGTATTAATATGATATCTCAAGGTAATTTTAAATCTATTCAATTAAATTTAATGTATTAATTTTAAATTAAATTTATCTAATTTGAATCAAATTAAAGCTTTTAATTACTTAAAAGAAACAAATGAAAGATAAAGATTTTAAATTATGTGTTAAATAAACCATTAAATATATATTAAATCGTAAATAATATCTTTTATAAATTAATAAATGTGACAAAAGTCACCTTGTATGGTAAATATTATTTGTGAACTTAATCATTGAGGATAAGAGTCTTCATCTGAGACTATTAATACATGAAAGAGAAAGAAAGATATAAATTGAATGTAGTTTTCTTAATGACGTAATCTTGACTTGTTCATATGCTTTTAGGAAAATTTTAATACATAACCATTGACTTATTATTAAAAGTTTATTTAACACTTTCTATATTAATTACATAACATCAAACAATATACAATAAGCCTTTTTATTAAGATAAGGGATTTTAGCATATTATATAAATATTCAAATATAAATAAAGGATAGGGTTAATTATAAAAAAAACTCAAACTTTTGTCAATTTTTTAATTGTAGCTCGAACTTAAAAAAGTAATAATAAATGCTTAAGCTTTCAATTTTTTTCAATTATAGTCCAAACTTCAAAAAGTGACAATAAAATATTCAAATTTCTAATTTTCTTCAATTATAGTCCAACGTTATCTGTTGTTCTTCCAATTAGGATTGAAAAATTACCATATAACCTAATCTAAATTAATTAGATTTTAAATTACATTTAAATTTGAAAATTTGATTGAATTAAAAATTATTAAATCAAATTAAAATTAAAATTAAAACCTGATTAAACCATTCACGACTTTTTTTTTTGAGTTAAAGGGACTACAACGAAGACAATTACAAAAGGTGTCTCGGGACCAACGTCTCATACAGATCTTCTAGAAAGATAAGGTGACACCCAATAGATGTAATAGATAAATAATAAACGTCGATATCAAAATGCGCTGCATAAGCCACAAGCGGCTTTCATTGCCGTGACTATCTTAAACTGAACTGATTAATTGAATGATTCCAAGGACGAAGCTATGTTATAAGTAAGGGGGCCATGGCCTCCATTTCAAATATATATTTTTTTAAAATTACTTATATAATTAAAATTTTTAAAATTACAAATATAAGTGGCCCTCTCTTTAAAAAAAAAATTCATATCTTCTCTTCTATTCAACTCTACATACACAGCCTTTCTTTCTTAACCCCTTAAAATTGAGTCTGGCTATGTGGCTGAATGCTTCCAATTTCCGTTACACCCATTACGCACGTCAAAATCTCTGTTATAATTACGATATTTTAATCCTATTTTATTAAATCTTATCCTCGATATAAATGTGCGATTGAGATTTGACGTGACATCATAAAAATCGCATAATTGAAACAAAAAGATCTGACCCTATTACGTGACCGGCAATTATTAAACTTTGTTTTAAGTATATAATTATATTCGTTAGTGGGCCGTGTCTACACTCCCAACATCCAAAAGTCCTCCAACCCCACTTCTGAGTGAAAATGGCTCCCTGAAAGGAAAGAGAATCGAACGATTGACTTTTGGATCCAAAGCAATAAAGTAAGCAGTTTTTAGAATCATCCATTCACTTTTCCCCATATAACTTTGGAAAGAACGTACAATTATATAAATTATTTGATTAAAAAAAGCTTGTGATTCTAGAAATTACCTAATCAATGTTTACACGCAAAACTTGATATTTTTTAAAAACGCTTAAATTAATTTTTACTTTTTTTATTAATGTTGAAAATTTATAAATAGAGTTATCTCATGTCTGAAAAAGACACATAGATAAAGTGAGTTATATATAAAAATATAATTACATTAAAATTTTAGGTTAAGATATGATGTCTTGGCAATTTCTTCCTAAAGTCTCTCAAAATTTTTCATCAGTGTCATCGTTAAGTTGGCGAAATTTAACGAATAGAGATTCAAAAATCTGGGTTAGAGTGACTCAAATAATTTCGTATGAGTTACGAGTTTAGGAGGAGCTGGTCCGATATGAATAGACCCACTTATGAGTTGAAATATGATATTCTGGTTATATATGAATTTACTTATATTTGGTTCAATTAAAAAAATAGTTAAATTTTGATACTTTATAAGATATAAAAATTAATTTATTTTATGTCAGTCGTAATTAATTTTAAAGAATCTTTTTTAGACATTGATTAAAGTTATATATTTTTTAATAAATTTATATCTTCATTTTTATTATCACTTTTATCCCTTATTTTAAATACAGCATGTATTATTTTAATAATATAAAAATAGTAATAAAAATAAAAATAAATAATTTATATTTGACTATTAAAAAATTTAATAAAAATAATATTCTTGAGAGCTAATTTATTAATTACGTGTCTCGTAAGGTAACTTTCTTGTCAATCGATCTCAATCTGAATTAGTAATTGCCATTAAGATGGGCGTGAATGGCACGTTGCGTCCCATTCTCAATAGTCCAAAGAGCATGACCCACCGGACACTATTAAGATATTTCCACAAGTAATTGTATTTGACATCTTTTTACACATAATTTATAAATATCTATTAAGTAATTGTTTTTGAAAACAAAGACTACAGCTTTCAGTCTATTAATTATAGTAGTAAAATACTGACGAAAATAATTTTAAAAATTAAATTTGTTATTTTATGAGTGTTTATCAATAAATAATATTTCCAAAATTTTACTTTGTAGAATTAGTAAAATTGTGACCGATTGAGATTATTTATTATTCATTTATTAATTTAGTTTTTAAATAATAATAAATTTTGTATTATTAAAATTACTAACTATTTCTAATAATATATTAGATAAAAATTAGATAAAAATTAATTCATTTTACATTTTTAGAATAATTTATTGATGGGATATTCTTTTTTTGTCATATATGATTTTATTATTAATTAAATAACTATAATTATTTGATATTGGTTATATTAAATAATCATAGATATAATATAATATAATTATTTTATAGTTATTTTAAATATTTAAGTGAAATATCATTTTAAAAATAAAAATTTAAAATATTACTCCCTCCTATTCAAAATAAAAGTCGTTTTAGAAGGATTTTAATTATTCAAAATAAGTGTCGTTCGTGACTTTTCATGCATGATTATAATTTTACTTCCGAAATTACCCTTTAATTTTTCTCATATCCTAATTACACAAATTCGATTTTCAAAGCATTTTAACATGTAATTAATAAAGGTATATCAAACATTTCATTAATTTTCTTAATAAGTGTGAATTCCTCTAAAACGACTTTTATTTTAAATAGGAGGGAATAAAATTTTTGAAAATTTAATAATTTAAAATAAAATTAATATTTTAAAGTTATTGTTTCAGTAAAATAACGATTTCGTTGGTTATAAATTAGAGAAGTAATTATTAGGTGGAATTCAAAGACAAGGTTAAACCACCAAAACAAGTTGATGCTAACCAATTGTCTTAATACACTTAAAAGACAACATGATTGTGAAGCATATGATTTTGTTTGTTTAATGGGTCACGCTCGCACACACAAAACACGAGAGAGTGAGAGGCCCAGATAATGGTCCATCACTATACGTGTCAGTGAGTGACACACCCGAGACTTGACGGAGTTTTTGAGTCAGTGCTCGGTGCAATATCAATCCCATTAAACGGAAGATGCTTGGGAATATACCAAACTTTCACGTCCTCGCCCAATGCCATTAAGCGGCGTCAAAGGCCAAAACTTGGATAAGTCTTGTCTCTATTCTCGTCTTTTCATACTTTACCATATTTGCTATATAATAACATCATCTGTAGTTAAAAGTCATAACTTAGTAACTATAACTAATCCCAAAACCTTTTGAGGGTAAATCCAACCATGTCTTCCTCTACTATTCTCTCCGTTTCTGACCAAGAAAAGCTCATCCAGAAACTGGGTATCTTTAAGATCCATGGAAGAGACAAGCGTGGCCGTAGGGTTCTTCGCATTATTGGCAAATCCTACCCTGGTAAGCTTTTATCTTTTTAAAATTTAGTTTGGCACTTGAATTTGGATGGTTTTGGTTTACTGATTTTGTTGTTGTTTCTGTTGATTAGCTCGGCTTGTGGGTAGTGAGGCTTTGAAGGAATATTTGGAGGAGAAAATATTCCCCGAATTGGAGGATAAATCATTCTCGGTTGTGTACGTGCACACCGGTGTTCAGAGAAGCGAGAATTTCCCCGGAATCACCGCTTTCCGATCAGTCTACGAGGCTATTCCGATGAACGTCAGGAGTAATCTGGAGGCTGTCTATTTTGTACATCCAGGTCTACAAGCCAGACTCTTTCTTGCCACCTTTGGTCGTCTTCTTTTCGGCGGAGGGTAAGATAACAAAACTGAAGTCACCTTTATCTTAAAGAAACCAAAAACCATTCACGAATCTCTACTTTGCTCATCTTACCTTATATTCTGACAAAACTCTGTTTTTTGTTTCCTGTCTTGAACAGGTTGTACTCGAAGGTGAAGTACTTGAACAGGTTAGAGTTTTTATGGGATCATGTAAGGAGGAACGAGACAGAGATGCCGGAGTTTGTATATGAACATGACGATGAGTTAGAGTACCGTCCGATGACGACTGATTATGGGTTAGAAAGTGATCATCCAAGAGGGTATTGTGCATCTTCAGTGGACAATCCAGTTTCGATGTACTCAATGCGATGCATTGCGTAGGAATTTCTCTTGTCAGCTTGATGAGTTTCACAATGTACAAAAGAAAAACAGGGTCGAGAATAGGTTATATGGATTAGAGTATACCTTGTCTTGTTCTGTGTAGGAGTTTCCTGGGAGTTTCGTGTCTGATTTAGTACAAAACTACCAATTCTGCTTTTGGAATCTGAATCCAAATCTCCGAACCGTTAAAGATTGTAATATAACATCACAAATCCCAATCCTTTGAGTCTGTTTAGAAACCTGAGTTGAAGGCAGAAATTGGCTTATGCAAGACTCCATTCCCTAATCACACGTTACCAATTGAACCTTGGGAATCGAGGACAGAGACCATAAAGAGGATACCTTTTGGGTGTGCGGTAATTTATGGAGTTATCTTTTCGATGTATTTAATGGTCACAAACTTAATTGGTATAAAATACATATAGTCAATATTTTTATTTTTATTTTTATTAAATTTTAAATTTAAATAAATAAATAATTTAGCAATATTTAATTATAATTAAAATTTTCGATAAGTATTTTTTCCAAGCATATTTTAATTGGATTAAATCAGAGTATAATTTTTAAAATATTTGCTTTTTATGATTAATGGTAATTAAATTAAAAATTATCAAATATTCTCTCCATAAACTAAGTTAAAATATGACTTTTAAATTCAGTTCCGAATTAATGGATGCTGCCAAAAGGAGCGGTGATGCCGTACTCAAAAATGAAGAAACTCATGGTACAGGCAAACAAAACTTTTGCCCATTTTGGTTAATCCATGAACAAGATTTATGTAGACCTGTAGATTCATGGATCCATATATGCCCATTTTGGTTAATCCATGAACAAGATTTATATAGACCTGTAGATTCATGGATCCATATATCTAGACGGAGGAGTACGGTAGGAGCAGAAGGAATTTCCAGTAAAACGGTGAAATGCATAGAGATTAGAAATAACATCAAAGCACTCTATTGGGCTGACACTGATACTAAGAAATAAAAATTGGAGGAGCGAATGGGAGTAGATACCCAGGAGGGATCCAAACAAAGGCAAGTGTTATATAACACCATGTTTAATCACAATTGTATTATGTATAATATGATTTTAGTTGCACAACTTAAAACTTAAAAATCCAGATAAATACAGTCATACACACCAGAGTTCAGACAAATTACAAAGAGTTGCATTCACTTGCAGGGAAGTCCCATGTCAGGAAGGATTTGGCGAAACCCATAGCGGTCTAGAATCTAAGCTGCGAGAAGAAGAAGGCAACGTTTCCAAACTCTCATCCTGCAACTTAAAAATGCCCATATCACGTTCCCCATAACAGCTGTTCTCAGAGTAATCATCTGTGTAATAGATTCGATCTCCCAAACATCCTGAGAAATCCGAAGCTTGTAAAGACAAAGAACAGTTTTGCCCAATAAACAACATAGAATCACCCAAGTTCCTAACCCTCTCCCACTCTGATTCCCTCCAATTTAGCCTAAACACCTCAAACCTCCTCGTTTTGTAGCCCAAATGCTCTGGAATCTCAGCTACATCATCCAAATCCATCTCCACATCGATGTATCTCGTAACAAGCAACAGTTCTTGTCCGGACCCGACCAAGTACTGCAAATCGCCGCCTAATTGCGGCGTCATAACGAGAAACGACACCGCAGGTGAATCACCGGACACATCACACACGACTGTTTGACCGAACTTGTTCACCGCATAAAACAACCCGTTAAAGTACACAACATCTTCGCTATAACCAGTGACAGTTTCCAGAATTGCCCATGACTGGTCTCCCTGTTTACAGTAAGCTAAATCGGAGGAGTGAAGAATTGCCATAGCCGCGAAACGATTGCGTTTAGGGCTTGAAGATAACACCACTTTCTTAATGAACCAATCACGCATGTGCCTTAAACTCACCGTTTCAGGCCTTTCGCGATCAATTAAACCTCTCACGGTCACGTACTCTCTCCCGACATTGGAGTAACTAAACGCGATGACGTTTGGGAAGGTTGAAACAGGAGGCAAATAAACCTTCTCGCGCGTGATTGGGTTCACGAGAACGATTGTGGGTGATTCGTCGAGGATCGTGAGCCAACCGTGAGAAGAACCGCAGAGGCGTTTGTTGTGAGAAGCTTCTGGAAGGTTTAGGAAGTGGAATTTGCCTGAGGAGAGATTGTAGAGGGCTCGGCGAGATGGGTTCGGTTGCCTTTGGGGAAACATGAGCCATGGGAGCTGAGGCGGGAGATGGTCGGGGCATTTGATGGTTGAGTGCCGCCATGTACGGCACACGCTGCGGAGGCGTATGTAATCGGCGTAGATTGTTAGGCGTTTGGCGATGGTTTCTACAATCTCCGGTGGGAGTTGCGTCCAGTCGACGTCCATTTTCGGTTGAACATTCTGCAGGAGAAGAGTTAATAGTTATAACTAAGAATGGTCAATTGTTCAATTCAATCTGAGCCGTCCGATTGATTTGTTGTCAACGAGTTCTAGGAATGCATAACTCCTGGGATGGTATAATCTTTAGTTAAATTAAAACTTATAAACAAGAATGGTCAATTGTTCAATTCAATCTTAGCCGTCCGATTGATTTGCGGTCAACGAGTTCTAGGAATGGATGAATCCTGGGATGGTATAATCTTTTGCTTTATCATAAAAGACACTGCATCAACATCAAATTTTTTTTTTTTTTGGCCCTAATTCAGGGTATCTCCCGGTGGACCCAGTGACTAATCCCTTCGCTAGTTTGTAGGCACTTCATAGGGTGGGACAACTGACTCAAAGATTTAAGGCTACTCCATACCAAAAGCTAAGGATCGAAACCCTAACCTTTAATTAAGGATGGATGAATCTTTTACACTCAACCACATCCTTTTCGGTTGCATCAACATCATACATGACACTGCATCAATATCAAATTAGTAAAATTTATATCTAACTTTACTAAATGCTACCTAAATGTGAATTTAAAATTATCCTTATTTATAGGGATTTCTTTTTCCTTCTTAGGTTAATCATTTCCCTTATAGTCATGTATTTATTAATTGACGTCACGAGTGTTGATACAGTAATGGAACTTCGTTGTAGTTAAATTCAGGAAGGACTTTGCTTATATGAAAGGAAGTCCAAAGACCCTCCGAGCAAGTTGTGAAACAGAGACATGTTCTTTTCTGGGTTTAACCGCTTCAAAAATCTAACAATGGCGGATTTCTCCAATAACCGATTCCTTAGCAATCGACTACCAAAGTCTTTTCATGGAAACAACATAAAACACAACGTGTTACCTCTTCAGACACATGGAAAACCAATATACATAGGAGGAACATCGAACAAGGGTTGGCACATGATGCTTGAAGAGACCTCGGAGATCACTCTTTTGAACATTAACACTGGAGTCAAAATACAACTTCCAGAAATCTCAGAACAGAACTCCTTCACCCGATCGAAAGTTCAGAATGAAATTGTTCATAAAGCTGTCCTATCTTCGCAACCGGACACCGACGCGGACAACTGGACTGCTATGGTTATTTACGGAGACTCGAAAGAATTGGCATACTATAAAGCAGGTGGTGAAACATGGACTTTACTACAAGAAGCTGGAACAATGTACGATGATGTTGTGTTCCATGAAGGAAAGTTCTTCGCTGTTGATGAGTTCGGGAAAGTGGTATTCTGTGAGGTGAAATCCTCGCATACGGTAACTTTAGTGACAGAAAGATGGTTCTTTTGGGGACAAAAGTTGTATATTGCGACCATGGAAGAGAGAATTTGTCTTGTTGTCCGATGTATTGGAGATGGGTCCGATTTCGACAGGGAAACCCGTGAGTTCAAGGTATGTATGTTGGTTCATAAGCATAAAGGCGAATCAATAGGACACTTGAAAAACTGGGTGATACTTGCAGGACGTTACCACTGTGTAGCTCTACCACCTTACAGCATTAATGGATTGAAGGAAAATTGCATCTACTTCAAGGATGATTACCTTCACAACCTGAAAGGCAATGTTCTTCGTGACGACGATGGATTTCGTTGCTTTAGCTTGAAAGATGACACCATCGACGAATTGCAGGATCCTCCATATGCCCTGCTGCATGCCTGGCAACGTAAAATAGTTTGTTGAAACAAGTTCTATCTTTCCCTTTCCCTTGCCTTTTCTTAGGTACCTGACAATGAAAATAAGGTTCATTTGATTGGATTTGATAATAATTCTGCCAATAGTTGTATGCTTAGCATAAAATATATAACTACCGAGAAAACAATTCAGATATTGATAATTGCTTCGTCAAATTCAGCTCGTGATAGTTCAAGGAAGTACATTACCATAACCATTGTTTACGAGATCTTCTTCTCGTTGGTGTCAGCATTTTCTACCCCATTTCGTATCTTGACTACTCCTTACGAGCAATCAGGATAGTTTCGATGATTAAGAGAGTGCAACCACAAGGCAACTACTCCTTCCTTAAGTTCTGTTGAAGCAATGTGAGAGTATATATACTTTATCTTCAATTCCTCTGCCACTTCTACATAGTCTTTCATTGAAAGTTCTTCATGACTATACTTCCATTTTTTATTATATGATGCAAAAAGGCACTCATCCAAGTAAAGTCCGACCTCTGGAGCAGTAGGCACATTTATGTTGACGTCCCTACAAGTTTATAAACCAAAAAGATTAAGATTAGACTGACAAATTTTGATCACAGAACGCAAAGTATTGAAAGAACATAATGACTTGTTCTTACATTTGAAGGGCAGTTTCTAATAATTGCCACAGCAAGTCCTGTCATCTTATGAATTTGATGAAGCATGAAGCTCAGCCCTACAGCCTCACACTTCACAAACTCAATCCCTTCAATGTTAATGGCAAATAGTATAAAATAGCCCCTGTGTTATAGTTGACTATTCAAATTAGCCCCTGTATTTTTAATTCGTTCAATCTAGTCCCTGTGTTTTGTAATTTCATTCAAAATGCCCATTTGAAATTTTTGGGACAAAATTACCCTCCTTTTATGAAGATAT
>JANKOE010000006.1:721454-742815 GCA_026284465.1 Erythroxylum citrifolium | reverse complement strand
GAAGATATGATTTTTAGAAGAATGTTGTACTGTTTTGGAAAATTGTGATTAGGCAGAAACTTTGATTGAATTTTTGATACCCTTAGGGGTGAAATTGGTTTGAGAGTCCTTGAAGGAACTTTTAGTGTTTTCTGTGATCTTTCCAATGAGACCTCATTTGTGATTTTTGGACACTTGTATGAAAAGTTGGGCATTGTGGTAAAAGAGAGGGAAATAAGTGCAAATTTTCTTATCTTATTTGTTCTAATTTGACGCTTTTGCTATTCTTTTGTGTATAACTTTTTCATCCTACCTTCGATTGACTTGATTTTTGAGGCGTCGGATTTGTAAGTCATTTAATTGCCCTCCATGGGAATTAGCAAGTTTTTAAGATTAAATTAGAAATGAGGGATTAAATCGGACCGAAAAAAATTATTTTTCTAGTCTGTGTTTTAGCAACAATTAGACCTATAGAGATCCGAATTGAGTGATTTTGGTGTCCATAGATTTCTAAAAAGTAGGGGAATATTTTCTGATGTGATTTGTGAAATAATACCAGGAATGTTAAGAACATGCATTGCACACATTTTAATTTCTACATGTGCATTATTAAACATTCCTGATTGTACAATTTGTAATATCTGTGTATTTTAATTGTTATAGAGGCGCTTTTGGAACGTCAACCGACAGACGTTGCCAAGACTTCCAGGAATTAGCTTCAGAAACTATTGGTGAGTTACCTAGACGGTTCTCTCAATTATTAATAGCTTATAATCCTATGGCGAATAATGGTGGGTTTGAGATTTGTTTCTGATTGTGGATTTCGGACAGACGGTCCGATGACGGAGTATTGGGGAACTATGACATAGAAGTGCTATTTGTATGTAAATGTGTGAACTACTTGCTTATATTGTGATAAATTGTGACACATGTATTAATTATGCTATATATACTGCTTAATTGTGACATATGCATTTCATACATGAATGCATGATCAGATAATGACAGTTGTGACCGAAGCAGCCACTGAGAGCTAAAAGCTCAACGAGTGTATTCGGGCCTCGAGCCCCACAGTGATTCAGAGCCTCAGGCTCAACGATTAATGTGCCCATATTGGAACAGTTCAGGCGCTCAGTCACAACACCATAATAAATTGGAACAGTGTCACATGAGCATTTCATAAGCATTTGGTTTAATCTCTTTGATTGAGTGAAAGGCGAAATGCCTTATGCTTATGTGAAAAATAAAAGTGTTGTTTATGTGATCATATGGTATTTTTGATCGATGTGCAATTATGAAATCATTGTGATATGCTTGATTGTTGCATGAATTGAGTGAACCATCTATGATGGTTACCTCATTGAGTTTACAAACTCACCCAAAATTGCAACATATTTTTCAGGACCGAGAGTAGACTCTTAACTCTAGAAGGACTTTTCTAGCCGTGTAGATTGTGTTGGAGAGAGAAGTCATGGCTCACAGGTCGGTCAGCTGGGACTTTTTGGATGACCTAGATAAAGCTGATGTATTTTCCCTGTTTATATAGCATGTTGTACTAGGCTTTTTGTAGTGATGTACAGACAGTAAACGATGACAGATGTATAACTTCTGATTTTGATGAAATAAAATGGAGAAAATTTTGGTTTTCAAAAGTTGTGATTTTGTACTGATGTTTTATTATTATGATGCCATGTGAAGTACAATAATGATTGTTCGTAGCTCACTCTTATCGTAGGATATGTATCGGAATGACTTACGGGCGTCCCGGTGTATACCCTGCGGTAAAGGGACGCTACATCATATAGATGATGAGGATCAAGATTTGAGACTCATTTGGTCTCTTCTACCTTCATATGAACACATGAAACCTATTTTGATTTATGGGAAGGAGAAGATAGATTTTTTTCTGAAGTTACCAAAAAACTCTTTTTAGAAGCGAGAAGACTGGGTGGTGGAAGAAATGTTCCTTATGAAGACTCAACTCTAATGGTAGCTGGATATCGGAAGAAGAACTCCATGAAGAAAAACATAGTGTGCTGGACGTGTGGACAATCTGGGCACGTGAAAAAAAAATTGTCTGAGAGGTAGAGTGGGTTCGGCAAGAGGCTCTGGGTCGGTTAATGGAGAGACTGACAATGTCGCTAATATTGTCTCTATAGATGATGATCTTGCTCTCTAAAAAGGGGGGCATATACATCCTCGCGACATGCCCAAAGTTGCCATGATAGAAGATATGTTACTGTTAGCGTATCTACAAGTTTGCATACGGGCATTGGTTTGGCATTAATGCAAGGTGTGTGGTGGAATTTATGTCGATGACTGATGAACTTCCAGGAAAGCCAAACATAGGAGTTGCACCATAATTTTTCAGCAAAGTTATTTTCGACATGTGCCGAAGTAAAAGGCTTGGAATTGGTTTATTCTAAGTGGGTATGCTTTTATGGTGGAGCATGATGCTATTAAGTATGATAATTCTCTACATTGAGAGTTATGTTATTTTCAGGAGATCTTCATTAAGGTAGAGTGTGGTTGTGGGATCAACCAAAATCGCCAAGGTGGAGATTGTTGAGTTTTTGGCTCCTTTGTTGTCCCATATTAGTTGGGAACAACAATTGAGGCAATGTTCTTGCCTATATAAGGAGATTGCTACCTCCTTGTTTAATGTACCAATACAAAGTCAAAGATTTGTATTGAGAGATTCCTCTTTTGAGGTGAGAGTTAGAGATTTTGTTGTGGGTCTGTTAGTGTATTGAGAGATTGGGTGAGAGAAAAAATTATGTAATTGTAAGGATTTGTTGCATAGTAGATTTTCTTCTTGTTGCCCATAGTTTTTTCTACAGTTTGAAAGTTTTCACGTAAATTCTCTTGTGTTATTATTTTCTGATGTTTTTATTTATCAAATATACTTGAGTATGAGTTTGAGAAGTCTAAATTTCCAACAATGAGTAATCCAAACTAGGACAAAGAACAGTTTTCCGCAATAAATAACATCGTATCACCCAAGTTCCTAACCCTCTCCCACTCTGATTCTCTCCGATTTAACCTAAACACCTCAAACCTCGTCGTTTCGTAGTGCACTGGCCTCCCAGTTACATCATCCACCAAATCGATGTACCTCGTAACAAGCAACAGTTCTTGTCCGGACGCGACCAAGTACTGCATATTGCCGCCTAATTGCGGTGTCATAACGAGAAACGACACCGTAGGTGAATCAGCGGAGACGTCACACACGACGGTTTGACCGAGTTTGTTCACCGCATAAAACAACCCGTTAAAGTACACAACGTCTTCGCCATAACCAGACGCAGTTTCCAGAATTGCCCATGACTGGTCTCCATATTTACAGTAAGCTAAATCGTCGGGGGGAAGAATTGCTATAACTGCAAAACGATTGACTTTAGGGCTTGAAGATAACACCGCTCTCTTGATGAAAAAATCATGCATGTAACTTAAAGTCACCGTTTCTGGGCCTTGCTGTCAATTAAACCTCTCACGGTCACGTACTCTCTCCCATTGGAGTAACTAAATCCGACGACTTGCGAAGGTTGAAACATGAGGCAAATAAACTTCTCGCGCGTGAATAGGTTCACGAGAACGATTGTGAGTGAGTCGTCGAGGATCATGAGCCAACCGTGAGAAGAACCGCAGAGGCCTTTTTTATGAGAAGCTTCTGGAAGGTTCAGGAAGTGGAATTTGGCGGAGGAGAGATCAAAGAGGGCTCGGCGAGATGGGTTCGATCGCTTTTGGGGAAGCATTAGCCATGGGAACTGAGGCTGGAGGTGGTCCGGGGATTTAGCGATTGATTACCGCCATGTACGACACACGGTGCGAAGGCAGATGTAATCGGCATAGATTGTTAGGCGTTTGGCGATGGCTCCCACTATCTCAGGTGGGAGTTGCGTGCAGTCTACGTCCATTTTCAGTTTAACATTTCTAAAGGAGAAGAGTTGATAGATATACCAAAGAATGGTCAATTCTCAAATCTGAGCCGTATCACAATCCATTACTACTGAACATTGGGAACGCAGAATGCAGTCTTATAATGTTCTTCTGAGTGAAGCATTAACCATGGGATAGTCTTAGTATAGCCACTTCAACTCTAATTTTATTAAATTTAATATTTAAAATTTAAAATTTTTAAATTGAATATAATATATCAAAATCCAAATAATAAATATAAAACCCGAATATCTCAAAATTTGAAACTTAATACCTTTTGAACATTAACACTGGAGTTTCCAGAAATCCCAGAACAGAACTCCTATACCCGATCGAAAGTGCAGAATGAAATTGTTCGTAGAGCTGAACTATCCGATATTGTTCATAAAGCTGTATGATCTTCGCAACCTGACACCGACACGGACGACTGGACTGCTATGGTTATTTACGGAGATTCAAAAGAATTGGCATACTATAAAGCAGGTGGTGAAACATGGATTTTACTACAAGAAGCTGGAAGAATGTACGATGATGCGTTCCATAAAGGAAAGTTCTTCGCTGTTGATGAGTACGTGAAAGTGGTAATCTGTGAGGCGAAATCCTCGCATACTGTAACTTTAATGACAGAAAGATAGTCCTTTTGGGGACAAAAGCTGTATATTGCGCCCATGGAAGAGAGGATTTGTGCCCATGGAAGAGAGGATTTGTCTTGTCGTCCGATGTATTGGAGATAGGTCCGATTTCGACAGGGAAACCCGTGGGTTTAAGGTATGTATGTTGGTTAATAAGCATAAAAGCGAATCAATAGAACAATTGAAAAACTGGGTGATACTTGCAGGACGTCACCACCGTGTAGCTCTACCACCTTACAGCATTAATGGATTGAAGGAAAATTGCAGCTACTTCATGGATGATTACCTTCACAACTTGAAAGGCAGTGTTCTTCATGACGAGGATGCTTTTCGTTGCTTTAGCTTGAAAGATGACACCATCCACTAATTGCAGGATCCTCCATATGCCCTGCTCTATGCTTGGCAACGTAAAATAGTTTGTTGAAACAAGTTTTTATCTTTCCCTTTCCCTTGCCTTTTCTTAGGTACCTGACAATTAAAATGAGGTTTATTTGATTGGATTTGATAATAATTCTGCCAATAGTTGTATGCTTAGCATAAAATATATAACTACCGGGAAAACAATTCAGATATTGATAATTGCTTCGTCAAATTCAGCTCGTGATAGTTCAAGTAAGTACAATGTTTGGCAAACTGACCAGAACAACAACACAGGATCAATATTACCACAACTGTTGTTTACGAGATCGTATTCTCTTCGGCGTCGCCATTTTCTAAGCCATTCGTAGTGCTTACTAGCAAATCAGGATAGTTTCGATGATTAAGAGAGTGCAACCACAAGGCAACTACTCCTTCCTTATGTTCTGTTGAAGCAATGTGAGAGTATATATGCTTTATCTTGAATTCCTCTGCCTCTTTTGCATAATCTTTCATTGAAAGTTCTTCATGACTATCCTTCCATTTTTTATTATATGATGCAAAAAGGCACTCGTCCAAGTACAGTCCGACCTCTGGAGCAGTAGGCACATTTATGTTAACGTCCCTACAAGTTTATAAACCACAAAGATTAAGATTAGACTAACAAATTTTGATCATAGAACACAAAGCATTGAAAGAACATACTGGCATGTTCTTACTTTTGAAAGGCAGATTCTAATATCGATTCAGGTGCACAATTCCTCATAATTGCCACAGCAAGTCCTATCATCTTACGAATTTGATGAAGCATGAAGCTCTGCCCTACAACCTCACACTTCACAAACTCGATACCTTCGACGTTAATTGTAGTGTTTGCATCAAACGAAATGATGTATCGACGAGCAGATGGATCTTCAGCCTTGGTTCGGGTGGTAAAGTTATGGAAGTTATGACTCCCCACATAAAAATTCAATATCCTATTGAACCTCTCCTTCTCGTCCTCTCCGTAACTGAATCCATTCCGTTTCTCTTCCTCGTTAATTTTCTCACCATCAACAGTCTTCAAATTCTCTGCAGAATCTGATTCTTTCTTATCATGATTAGAGCTATCCACGTTCACTATAGAAACCTCTTCTCTACTGTGACCTTCTGTATCAGACTGCAATACTGAAGATTTTGTTTCAATCCCATCATGTTCACAGCCCTCAGATTCCCTTATAGATTCCCTATTCAAATTATCACTAATAACATCCTCTGTAACACACGCATCTCCATTGTTCGACGAAATGTCTACTGATTTCGGCTCGAAAGTACGCTTACCTACTGCTCCAACAACTTTACGTCCTCTTTCCGAACACTCCAAGCACTTGACAAGCTCCTTACCAGACCCCAAACTAGCGAGAACACTCTCTCTATCACGATGCGAGCAAGGATCAAGAGCAAAAACAGGAAGCAAATACACATACCTCCTTCGGTCGCAGAACTTCTTAGCGTTATACGACCCAGTCACGCGCTTGTACCCAAAGATCCTAATTTGATAGGGTAAGAACGAATTCAACCGCTCCACGAGTCCGGGAGGGTCGATGTAGAATCGGCCCGAAACGACCTGACCCACGGCACTGACCCCTTTATCAGTTCGAGCAGAGCGAGCCCAGTCATAACGCTTGGGGTTGCCGCGGTCGTGCTCCGGCACCGCGCCGGAGTGAAAGAGGGCCTCTTCGAGGTCGCCTTCAATGGTTTTGGCGCCAGGGTTTTTTTGCATTCCTTGGTAACCCACGCCACAGTACGCGAAGAAAATGGCGATCTTGCGGCGTTTGTATCTCTGTTTCTTTGTGGTGTTGGTCGGGTCGCAAGGCTCCTCGTCGGAGGTTGTCGTTGACATTTTGGGTCTTTTGATGTCTGGTTCTTGTTGGGTTGGTGGGGTTTTCTCTCCTGGGGTTTCCATTTTCAATGGCATGAACAGAGGAATGACCCCATCAAGGTTCTGAACTTTCTGGGTCTATCGTGATTTGTGTGTAACCTCCGATACAACCCTAGAAAAACAGTTCACGAGTGTGAGTGTGTGAGTTTGGGTTTTCATTTTAGGACCCAAAGGGTTGGGCTTTGTTTACCCCGAAGGGCCTAATAAAAGATTCTCTTGAACCAAAAATGCTTGCATAGATTGACAGTAGGACGAGTCAGGAGTCAGGACAAGCACGTCAGGCCGCCTATTAGAATTCTTCAGGACCAGTCAAAATCTCTACTCCGCCTTCGTCATCATCGTCATGGTAGAAAAGTAATGTTTTAAATACCATTCAAAAAATTAAATAGATATAATAAAAAACTTGAAAATTCAGTAACTATCATAAAATTAATATATAATAAAATTAAAATAAATTCAAGAAATAAATTATCTTTATTTATCAGGAAGTTGAAACTTAATTGAAGAGGAGGCTTTTAATAAAAATACTATTTTATTGTGTCTTATAAAAATTAGTTAATTTACAAAAATGAGGGAGAACCTTAGGGTAATTGATAAAGTTTGCTCCTTTATGACCTGCGCATAAAGTGTGTTTAAACAAAAATTAATGGATTTATTAATAAATGTATTTATTTTTAATAAAAATAATTATTAAAAATTTAACTATATATTATGTTTTATAAAAATTAGTTAATTTACAAAAATGGAAGGGGAGCTTTGGAGTATTTCATAAAAGTTGCTCCTTTGTGACCTATGCACAAAATGCGTTTCGACAAAAATTAGTGGACTAATTAATAAATTGATTAATTTTTAATAAAATTATTTATTAAGAAAAATAAAATTTGAATCCTTAAAAAATTTAGAAGTGAATGAACTGAATTTGCTCAATTTTTTATTTTAATAATTGTAAAAAGTGTTAGGAATATCTGTTGAATCTCTGAAGAGGTCTATTTGACTTCAATCAAAAGTTCAGTCTTGATGAAGATTATCTACATATTTTTCCAAATTGCTCAAGTAGAAAGATACTCACATGTGAGAGGAAGTGTTGAGAATATCTATATGTGAGTGTCCTACAATAGATAAAGAGGAGAAAAAAGACTAATATATAAGTTTAGTGGGCTACTCCACCTATTACTAATTAATTTTAGATTGAAATTTCACTTAAACTTGTGTGTGGTCTAACTTTCCTTCTTACGTGATTTCGTACGCTATTTGCAAATTTAACAAAAAGTCACCGTAAGATTTTTGAGATATGAATCTCCTTTGAGATATGAATCTCCTTCAACATTGGAAATGTTTTAATTAAAAAGCATAACTTTAATTTAAGCTGTCGAAAGCGTGGATCATTTTGGAGCAACCAGAAACAAGAAAAGATTTTGGGTCAAGAGCAATGCAGGACTGGACAGCACAAAACGACGATACTCACTTAACGCAGATTGGTAATAATGGAAGTCACTAGCACTACACTACACAGTATCACATACATGACTTGCATGAGAAAGATGTGCATTAACATGAAAAAGTGACAGTGAGTGAGCACATGAAAGTTGAGCTGGAAAGGTGCTTCCTTCTTCTCTTCTCTCTATCACATCATAACCAAAAACCCAGCCGTCGTCATCGCTGTCATCATTTATTCTTTGAAACTTCAACAAATAGACATCTTCTCCCCATATCCTGCCTCATCTCTCACCAATAACGAGACATGACATGTTTGTCTCGATACAATCTTTTAGCGGGTGTTTTATAGAGGAAAGAATGATTCAATAGCTATGAAAAAAAGAAGTGATGGTTGGTTAGATATTATTATTTTAGGGATAATATTATAATTTTTAATTTTTAGTTATTGCTTTATATCATTCAATTAGAAATGTCAATTATATTTTAGCTTTATTTTCTTTATTTTTAAATCTTTTTATAATTAATTATAGTTAATTAAAATAAAATTATAATATAATTAATTAATTATAACATAATTAATTAAGATTTAATTAATTATATATTTTCTTTTTAGTAGTTAAATATAATTAATTAAAATATATTAAAATTTGATGCAAAATAAAAATCTAACAAACTTTTATTTTTAAATATTTTTAGCAAATCATCAATTGTCAATATTAATGGTAATCATTCTTTTATTCTATCATACTATCATAGTTATAATAATTATATTCATTCTCATTCATTTTTCCATTAACCTATTTGAACCGTGCCTTCTCTTAGACGAATATGTATATAGTTATTTTAGGCATTTTGTTATCACGAGCGTGGATACAGAGAATAATTAATGGTATCAATTCTATTGATTTAATTTTAAAATTTTAAAATATTCATTTTATCTGATTTTTAAATTTGAAATTTAATTTATTTTAGTAAATTTTTATTAAAAACTGATTAATTGATCATTTAATTTTTATTAATTGACAAGTTTTTATAAACTAATAACAATTAATTAATATTTTTATTTAACAATATCTTTTTAATTAAACGTCTAATTCTTATATTGATAAGTACAATATCATTTTATCATATTTCAAATTCCTTAATTTTATTCAATTTTTGAATCAATTTTATAATAGTCTAATACCGGTTGAATTTTTTAAAACTTTATATTTTTTCTCTTACCGATTTAACTTTCGGCCTAATTTTTAAAATATTTTTAATAATTTGAACTTAAATAACTTCTTAATAATTAAATTTAAATAACTTAAATTTTAAATTAGATATAAGTTTAAAGAATTATTTTAAAGCTTAAATAAATTCTTATCTCAAATTAATATTATTTTAGGTCACTCTATTTTATTTTTTTTAAGAGCAAACTACTCAAATTCTCATTCATGATGATAAAACTCACTCAGAAACTGAGTAAAAACCTAAATTCGTAGATGCGCAAAGCGAATAGATGCTCGAGCTAAATAATGAGCATGTCTATTGGCTTGCCTACAAATCCACCTATAGAAAATATTCGGTAGCGATAATAACAAAGTCTGACAATCACAAATAACAGTACCCAACTTGGAAAGATCAAAGTCAAGTGAGCTA
This sequence comes from Erythroxylum citrifolium, assembly GCA_026284465.1. NCBI lineage: Eukaryota > Viridiplantae > Streptophyta > Magnoliopsida > Malpighiales > Erythroxylaceae > Erythroxylum > Erythroxylum citrifolium. The sequence goes on along the minus strand of JANKOE010000006.1, from coordinate 732,909 downwards.
AGTGCGAAAAATAAAATTTGAGAATCTAAAAAAATAGTGCCACTGCCTTCAATGTACTGCTGACTTAGACCAGAAAAAGTTCTAACAAACTTTTCCTCGACACTCTCCAACACTGCTCCAAAGTCAAGCTTACCTTCACGATAGAATACCGCTCCGTCAATGAAAAATTGCCAACCATTATTGCTATTGTCTGTCGGAGAAGAAGATGAAAAACGCTGAAATAATCTACTTGTTGATGAAGAAGAAACCGACGCAAGTAACCTAGAATGATTCCAAAGCTCCAAGAAATTTAGAGCGTCCAAATGCTTTGTGTAGCATGTTGTATTTTTGTGAGACCAAAGCATATTGTTTCTTGCCATCCAAATATGTCTCGCATAAATCACAAATTTTTGGATCTGAATAAAGATTGCAATTCATTTTATCATTTGATATTCCAATTCATATTTAATGCTTCTATACCTTTCAATGTAGTATTTATCGAAAATATTAAAAATGTGCACCAACTAAAATAAATAAATGTTGGGAAGTATGATATCATCGTTTTTCAAAGTCTCTATTGAGTTTAATGTAATTAAATATTTTTATAATTTACAAAAAATTGAATACATCTTTTAAAGTTTTAGTTATTGAATTATTAATTTTATCAATTCAATCAATTTTAATTATAAAGCAAGAAAGACATTCAAACTCATATCAAGTTATATTTGGATATATCGTAACCAATGATTAAAAATTTTAACTAACTCGGCCGGTTTGATTTTTAACTTTTCAGTTCGAATTATTTTAATAAATTTTTTAATTAAAAATTAGTCAATTTATTAATTAATCGGTCAATTTTAATAATTTGATAAGCTATTATAAAATAAAATAAATCAATTAATTTCATGTAAAAATAACTTTTTTCAATTAACCTTCAAAATTTTGATAGATAAAGACAATTTCTTTCAATCATATTTTAAATTATATACTTTTATTTAATCTTCAATGGTTGTGTAACTGCTTAATACCAGTTGTATCTTTAAAATCTTAAACCTCTTATTCTACTGGTTAAATTTTCAAAACGTTGATTCTAAAAATCAAAATATATCATATAAAGAAAATAAATTTAAATTTCGTAAATACAATTCAAGATAAATTAAACCTTTTTCTATATTAATTTAATAGGATATCTATTAAAATAGAGTTTTATTTTATTAATTTAAAATTTTAAAATTGTAACGACACGTGTACAATTGACCATACATATCAATTATAATAATCAATACTCAAATCTTTCTCATCTGTGGCATAAAATCAATAACATGTAGGTTTTTCACCGATGCACAAGTTGTATACATGATTGAATAGTACAATTGAAAATCATTATTGCATGAGAGACCGCATGCATAAAAAGTAAGAATGGGACTGAAGGATTAATTAAGAGCCTCCTAAGCCCTAATCATTGATGGTTGGCAGCACAAATTAGACTGTTTTAATTTAATAAAAAAAGGTAGGCCTTCCCATATTTAAAAGATGGGATCAGATCTCTTATTTCAGTTATAGTATTTTTACCATATTTTATTAAATCTCATTCACACATTTTTATAGACCTCATATAAATATATAAATAAGATTTAATAAAACAGATGATTGATGTATTAAAAGATTGAGGGTTTAAGAGTGGAGTCAAGTTTATAATTTTATCTAATTATGTAATTTGTGAATTATATAAACTATTTTGTATATTCTATTTTTATTCACTCAAAAAATGTTAGTTATATATTTGAAAAAATCAATATCGATCTTATTGTTATAAAAAAATGGTTGATTATATCAAATTTTGATAATTTAAATATTTAATACTTCAATTTTTTATTATTATGTACCTATTTAAAATTATAGTTTTATATTACTTGTACTCTTCAATACAATTTTTAGTAAAAAGTTAATGTAAAATAACAAAATTACTCTTATATTATTTGTTTTATGTGGTATAAATAAGAAAAGTATTATATCACACCTCCTAAAGGGTGATTGAGCTGGTGGAATAGAGGGACATGGAGTTAAAAGGTCCTATGTTTGATTCCTCTTATCTACACTCTCTCAATCGAGCCTGTCGTGCAGAACTTGCCTAGTGCGAAGTACTTAATTGGTGTGATTTATAAGTTATTGCGTCAATCCGAAGGCTTATTCAGTGCGCTTCCAAATGATAGCGACTATGGATTTATTCGTTTTAAAAAAAAGTTTTACATAACGCAACATTTAAATAAATCATTCAACAACTATTCATCATTTTTTGTTAAGTTCTTAAAAAGAGAAGTTTCCTTTATTGGCATAAAATTTTTCTTGTAATATTTGTTTGATTTATTTATTTACTTGTCTTCTTTTTTACTTGTGTATTTATTATATTTTTTAATTATTTACCTCTTTTTATATTTATTGAATGATTTATTTTATTACTTATTTTATATTTTTATTTAAACGCTTTTGTTTATTTTTATTTTATTAGTATTACTATATTTATGTTATTTTATTTTTGTTTTATTTTTAATTAATATTATTTTAATATATATATATACTTTTTTCTTTTAATTTCTTATTTTATATAGGTTTATCCGAAATAGTCTTTCTACCTTTAGGGGTAAAATTGAGTATTACTGGATCTTTCCAGGCTTTAACATCAGAGAAATTTTTACTGAATTATTTTTGTGGTCTTAAATAGAGATTGGATTATCCAAAAAAATACAATTTTAATAAATTAAATAATAATTTAAAAATGTGAAAAGAAGCTGAAATCAGTTCGTGTATTTTATCATGTAAATAGAGCTTTATTAGTCAAAAAATTATCAAATGATAGAACCAATAGGTTGACATTAATGGTTAGTGACTTAAAAGTGATTAGGATTCCAACTTGCACTAATTAGCACCGGTGTCATTCATCTCACGCGGTTGACAAAACTTGCTGTTGTCGTCAATCAACATTTTGTCTGCCACTCTTTTTTGTACAGGATTTATTTTGTCAAGTTCACTTGGTTCCCCACAAATACAATACCAAGGAGATCATCATTCTTCTAGCTCATGCCAATATTTGACTGCCTCTATCCGGTGATAATTTCAAGTGAAAACAAAAGGTCTAAACCATTCTTCCTGAAGTTTCTCTAACGTTTGCTTTTGCCTCAATTGGGGATGATTGCGAGTTCTAGCTTTTGGACTTTATGAGGTATATGTTGTTCATTAATTTATCTCATCCATATATTTATGTAAATCTCATATAAATATGTGGATGAGATAAGTTAGAACAGCATTGGAACAGTAAAAGTGAAATAGACAATCTGATCCCTTTGAACTTCGGAGTAACTTTTTGAACTTTGGAGTAAAATTGAAAAGTTGTTTAGCTTTAAATTTTATTAATTACTCCGTTTTAGTTAGATGGAGCAGCGTTTTTGGAAAGATATAAAGAAAAGGATGTGTATGGAATGACCCTTTTTAGACTTTTGCAAAACAAGAAGCCTTGTGCATTGATTATGTTGACTTTATTTCATTTAAATACTTTAATTAAGGTTAGTTAAAGAAAATCTTTTATACTATTCATTTTTAATTATATGTTTTTATTTTTCACCACATAAAATTTCCATTTATAAAGATATTATTAAACTTTTTTCAACAATTAAAATTTAAATTGTACTAATCAAAGAATTGAAATGAAAATCACATTATGATGAAGAATTAAATAACTATAGAGGAGAAATTTATTTTTAAGTTTAATGGTGGCTGCATTATGAGACTTTTATTAATTATTACAAATAAGTAAAATATAATTTAGGTAGCTTTTTTATTTAATACGAATTAATAATATATCAAAAAAGTTTTAATTTGATATTTTTATTTTAGTATTTTTATTTTAAAAATAATTTAATTATCATGCAAACTTTTTGTTATATTTTGTTATCTATTATTATGAAAAATTTAACAAAATTTAACAAAAATTTTGTATAATAACTAAACAATTTTTAAAGAAGTACATGTTAGGAATTTAGAACTCCCAAACCCACACTCAAGGATATTTAATAGACAAAAAATTATCAGAAAATAATAACACAAGAGAATTTACGTGGAAACTCTTAAATCGGAGAAAAACCACGGGTACCGAGAAGAAAATCTACTATGTGAAAATTCTTACAATCACACAATTTTTCCTCTCAACCACTCTCTTAATACACCAATACACTCACAAAGAAATACCAAAGACAAACTCCCCAACTCTCACATCAAAAGAGGAATTTAACTAGAGTCAAATTTGTACTACATTTCTTTGACTTTGTTTGGTGCATTAAACAAGGAAGTAGTAACCTCCTTATATAGGTAAGAGCTTAGCCTCAATTGTTGTCCCCAACCAATATGGGACAACAAAGAACCAAACTCAACGGTGATATTTTTCAAAATATAAAAGTTGAAACAAAAAAAGATTAAAATAAATAAAATTCAGTCTAATTAACTTAAAAATTAAAATTTTATTGTTTATAATATTGTCGATTATGGGTATCTACCCATCACCCGACTTTAAACCTTCTTTTCATAACAACGTTCTTGCCCTTGGAAAGTTTTGCAAGCACAAGTCAACCGGCAGGTGCAGCACAATCTTAGGAATTAAATCTTCGCATTCCAAGTTGTTTAAGCTACTTTGTTGAATTGAATATGCAAAACTTAGACTAGGTGACCGACTCCGAGAGAAGAACTCCGCACTGCCAGAGCAAAAGGATGTTGATACTTGATAGCGTTTCTGTCCCTTTGACCACCACCAACAAGCATGATTGGCATTTTCTTTTGGCATAAAGCAGAACATTCCAATACCAATGGTTATAACTTTTTGAAGCCTCAGTAACGTGGGAGAGCTGATCGCTGGAGCCTCTCATGGTTCACCAATCATGAAAAAATAGTGGATTCTCCATGCATCGAGCTGTGCACAAACAGGCAAAACTCTACTCTACTACAAGTACCTTTCATGCCAACACTGCTCTTCGAATTTCGTCTTTCTTATGGATCGAAACTTACTTTTCAGATAAGGAATTGAGCCTTATAATTGAACTTTTGTCCATCTTATACAATGGTTGGGTATGACAAAGTTTCATACTTGGTCTCATCTTTGTTTTTAAAAAATAACGTCACGGTAGCATTGATATGATATTTAATTAATAGGAAATTAAATCTCACTTGTTACGTTATATTTTTTTTACCTACTTAAAGTTTGTATTGAACGTTTTGAAAATTTTAACGTTTAATTTGAGTGTTTCAAAATATTATATTATGCTTTGTATTAAGTTATAAACATTGATATTTAAAATATACTTTTAGCCTAAATTTGAATCCCACTTGAATAATCACTTAAATTAAGCTTAAAATTATTAATTTGTTAAATAATTTATATAAAATATATAATTAATTAATAATTATGAGTTCAAATTTTTTGCTTTTGCTTTAAACGCTTGAGTGATTACTTAAATTGAGAACAACATTTAATTTTAAATTACCAATTCATTTAAAATATATAATTTATAAAATATTAATAAATACCTAAAAATATATCTCGTATTAGGAGGATTTTCTGATGTTCACCTTCACACCATGAAAAGTTCATTAATTACTAGCTACAGGTGCAATCTACTGTCCCCACTCATTCTAAACTTCCTGAAAAGAAGACAAAAGTCTATAAAAGTTGACTCTTGAAGTTGCACGAAGTGAAGGGAACAAAGCGTATGAACTTTTACAAAAGCTTAGATTTAAAAATTGTAAGGGAAAAAAGAGTTTTCTGTGCTCTCATGTCAACGTTTGGATAGTCCCCTTGTTTCTGTAACCTATAAAATTGGAAATATTTAACTGATATAAGACTAATGTTCTTGTTTTGAAGTTCTTAGTTAAATAATTTTTTATAGTTTCTGTCAATCTTTACCTTAAGTTGCATGCCTACCGAGTAGAAGACCACAACTTGGTATGAATTGGACATTTGACCCTGGTAAGAACCTAGTTTTAGTTTCATACAATGAGACCCTGAGAAAAAGGTTTCGTGGGTGTTATTACATTTACGTATTACACCAGTAGCCTGGCATTATATTGGTGACTAGCATTTATGCTCGTTACCAGAGTTACTATTCTTGAAATTTTGACTGTCCAATGATTAATCATGCTCTGACAAGAACCCCACTGCTCTGTACTCTGTATCTGAAAGAGAGACGAAGTAGGAGAGAAGAGCGGGTATATAAAGTCGATATCGGCCCTCTGCAACTTCTACGCGGCTGAGTATGGATATCTTCTGCGTCTGATACGTTTCCAACTTTTCAAAATCTTAAGGAAAGTAAATGGGTATGGTGGTGGGTAGATTTGGAGCAATAAATGTTTGGAGGATGTAGGACGGATGTCGTTGGTACGCACGTTTATGCAATAAGTGTTGTTGTGGAAGTTTGTTCTTTAACATAAAATACTGATAACAGTGATAAGAGATGGCTTTTAATATTCCAGGATGGCATAAGATAGCACTGCAATAGAAACGGTCACGGGGAATATATAAAGTTTGACCAAAAGTGCAATTTCGCATTAGAGTTATTTTTAGAATAAGTGTTTAATTTTTGAGCTTTTTTAATTTTATATCTAAGCTTTTAATTAATTTTTAAAACTTTAACAATTCAATTCAAAATATTAATTTTATTAAGGTGATTAATAAATATACATTTACGTAATATTTAGTGAATATATCATATAATCAAAAATAACATTTTGACTTAAATTATACCCCCTCCTATTCAAAATAAGTGTCGTTTTAGAGTGATTTTAATTATTCAGAATAAGTGTCGTTTGTGACTTTTTATGTATATTTATGATTTTACTTCTAAAAGTACTCTTTAATTTCTCTCACATCTTAATTACACAGATTATATTTCACATCTCTTATTAATAAGGGTATATCAGATATTTCATTAACTTTTTTTAATAAATGTACATTCTTCTAAAACGACCCTTATTTTGAATAAGAGGAAGTATAAGTTTCAAAATATTAGTAACTAAATTAAAAATTTCAAAAAGTTTAGTACTAAATTGAAAAATCTTTAAATAATATTATAAATAATTATTAAAATTTACTTATATATTTTTAAATATTAAAACATAAATTACCCGGTATTTATTATATAGAGAATTTGTTTTTATTTGAGTAAGTTAAATTTAAGTTAGATAATTATAATGTTATATTAATTAAGTTGACAAAATAATTATTAAAAGAAAAAAGAATTATTTAAATATTTTAAAAAAATTAAAGTACATTTTAAACCTTTGACTATATTAGTTTAGAGATGTGGGAGTGATGAGAGTGACGTATCAATCTACGAGCCATCGACAAAAGGGAATGTTTTACTCTTTTTATCATCTCTTTTCCCTTTCTGTTCGCTTGTTCTGTGTAATCCATAGATAAGATAAGAGATACATGTGACTCTTTATTCTAATGGTAATAGGAAGTACAATATTAATAACATCGATTTTTTTTAAAAATATTGAGTGCACAATTTAGAGAGTTTTAAAAATACGTAATTTTATATTTAATTAATATAAAAATACTTTTAAAAAATACAAGAAAATTTTTAAAATTTTAATTAAAAGAAACCATTTGACAAATACTTAAATAAATAATTGTATGACATACGAAAATAAAATTAAACTCAAAATAAAAATTAAGAATAAATAAATAAATTTATTAATGAGATGAAATATAATGTAATATTATTCTGTTATTTAAGAGGAAAATTTATAATAGAATATAATGGAATGAGATGAAAAAGGAACGTTTCATATTTCGTCTCATTTTATTATAAATAGTAAAAATGAAAAACTTTCGGTCGAGAAGGTTTACGATGAAATATAAAATGATAAACAACTTTATATTATATTACATTATAAACTCTTCCATCCTTTTCAAACAACAATTTTCTAATATTATATTAATTTATATTTATTCTTTTATAAATCTTTCAATTTCATTACATTCCGATAAAAATCTTAAGCTCGGTTAAGAAAAAAGCTTGACCCACAAGTAAAAAAAAAAGTAAAAAATAAATCAAATAAATAAATCAAATGACAATAGAAAGTATGGGATAAAAAAAAGGTTAGGGTTTGTGACATGACATGATGAGGTAAGATTGAGATTGACCCAAGTTATCACCTTTTAATCGTATTACATTTAACTTAGGTCAAAATAACATGTTTGAATTTTTCAATACTTATCGTGGACTTGTGAGGAAGAGGAATGTACCTAGGATTCCTCACCTCACAACATTAGTGCTTTTAGTCGTAGGACCCATCAAAGTATAGGTTGGCTCCTTTAAAACTCACCGGCTCACCCTTAGTGGATCATCACACTTATCTTTTCTAATTTTGGATGATATTTTGAATTAACAATACAATAAAAAATAAACATAAAAATAAACATAAAATATAAAATATAAAATTAAAATAAAAGATATTAAACTACATGTCTCACTCTATTTAATCATTTATTTTATGTTAGAATTCATTACACAACTAGTGTAATCCTATAAATATTAAATAAAATTTAAAATTAATGTGTTTTATAAATCATTTGTAATTATTATTCTTTAAATATATATTATGTAAATTATTAAAAAATAATAATATATAAATTATAGTAAAAAATCTATTTAATAAATTTATAATTTATAATTAAATGGCCTATTCAATATTGGGGCAAAACATATGAAAATTATTTGTCATTTAATAAATTATAAAAAAAATCTTTAATTTGCAAAATTTTCTTATGATTTTTAATTTTCTAAAAAATTATTTTTATTATATGGCGATTAAATAATAATAATAAAATATATGCATTGTAAATATTACAGTTAAATATTATTTATATTTTATAAAATTAAAATTTTTATATACTACATGAAAAGTCTATATGTTATCCTTACTTTGTTAAAATTCTCTTCTTTTGTCATTATTAGGCTAGGGAAAAAATAAACAGACCAAATTGACTTACTAAGCCTAACTAGCTTGTGGGATGAAAGGGGTTGTGTTGTGTGCTCTTTTCGTCAGGAACGAGGAGGTGCAAAAGGAACCATGAAACGGAAGAAAGGAGTTAGTCGTAAAAGGATAGGGTTTGGTCTGCTATGGTCTGGCTTTTTCATTACTATTAACGAGGAGAAGTGAAAGAATAAATCATGATGAGAGGTTTGATCCTTCAAAAAATATGCCCTATCTCTCTTTCTAGTCTCTTTTCACTCACTTTTTCCCTAACCATCCCTTTCAATTAATTACACCCACCACCTCTCTCTCTCATATTTACTCTTTCCACCATCTTCAGTCTTAAATAGACCCTATCTGCCTCCATCTTCTTTGTGCATTGCTTTAGTTGCTAAACCTTCATTTCACTTGGTACGATCCAGGACTGTCCGTTTCTCATATGGGTTTTGCAAAGGGTTTCTCACAGAGTTTATTGGCATTCTGTCCACCTCCCAATCATCAAACTCTTATTTCTCAATTCATTTTGGAGGTGGATATACTGCCAACTGAGCTCTGTTGGTCTCTCTCTTTGTAAAACCCTCGTGATGTACCATACTGCTCGTTCTTTCTTCTCTTTAAAGAGATGTTATCATCAAGGTAAAGGCTATAAAGAAACCTGCACACCCCCATGATTCTATATCTTGTTTCTAGTAAAAGTTTCTACCCTTATTCGCCATCTTAATGATGAGACTAACTTTACTGTCTGAACTTTCCTGAGTAGGGAAAAGAAAGACGGAAAATTTTAAAAGTTTCTTCTTTTCTTGTTTATATTTCAGGTTTCCTGCAAAAATCAGCTTATTCTTATAGTTCACGGGCTTAATTTCAGTTTTTCTGATCCTTTTTCGCATTCCAAACCTTAAAACTTAGTTCATGTGTATGTATGAAGAGGAAAGTAAGATCTTAGTAAGCCATAACTTATCATTAAGCAGAAGGAACTGGTTTGTTCATGAACTTGTATGGCATGAAACAGATTTAGGGTTTCACGAGTTCATACTATGTATGCCCTTTAAATCTTATGACAAATCTTGTACTTGACGATGATGAAACTATTCAGTTCTCACTATGGATTGGCTTTAGATGATGAATTGCAGGCTTTGAATCTATATATCGGGTATAATCATATACCCTCATATCACAATCAAAAAGTGGAGATTTCAAATGTTCATGGTTTCATGCATGTGATAAATCATACATCCAGTTAAGTTTCTGCCCTTTGTTTAAGTTGAGGGCAAGCTTGGTTTTGTGTTGAGTCTGTGGACACTATTACTTAATACGTTTTTTCTTTACTTCTTCCCAACTACATACGTAGGCTCATGATTGAAACACTGACAAATGCCTTTACAAGTGACGGGAAAGAACAATAGCACACACCGCTCTCCCTGTTTTTAATGCTTGGGGTCACATCCAATCTTGGCCGCCTGTGGGTGCCTGTTTCCATGTCGTGGCATTATCATAAATTCACAGTCAGAAGTTTTGGTTGGTTGTTCGAAGATGGCACAGGTTCGCTAGGAGTCGGAGTGGTTAGGTTTGTTGCTTGTGTCAGACAGACCTCAATGGTTTCTACTCACAAAGTTGCTTTTTCTATGTTTTGTAGTTGAAAGTAGGGTTGGAATTTCGACCCTTACCCTACTTGAGTTAATTAGATTTGGATTTAGTTTAAGTAGATTTGATTCGGATTTATGAGGGTTGGTCAGTTGGAGTTTGAGTATTTAATTTGAACAATTAACTTAAATCCAATTTGTCTTTGCATTATGTATGTTGTTGAAATTAGGGTTGGAATTTTGATACGATCTGAAGTTTAATGTTCTTCGAAATTTTGAGTTAAAAGTTAGACTTTTACCATTTAATTCGAATTCAATCGAACTTTTGATGGGATTATCATTGCCATTATATATTGTAGTTGAAAGTAGGGTTGGAATTTTGACCCTTACAACCAAAGTTTAATGCTTGAAGTTCAAGTTGATTGGGATTAAGAAAAAGGATGGCTTGGGGTAAACAATCATTAAAAGGTTGAACCAACAAACGAAAAATCTTAAATAGACTAATATTTTAATTCAATTTTTAACTTTTCAGATTTATTTTAATAATTTTTGATATATTAATAATTTAATTAATTTTTATTAATAAAATAAATTTAAATAAATAAAATATAATTTAATAATATAATTTAAATTTAAATTATCATATATTTAATATTTATTCAATTTTAGTTAATTTTTGGTCATATGTTAAATTTTAAAAATTGGGTTAAAATAATATTGTTTTGTTTAACAAAAATAAATAATTAATTAAAATAATACTCCCTCATATTCATAATAAGTGTTGTTTTAGATACCTTTTAATTATTTAAAATAAGTGTCATTCTTGACTTTGTATGTATGTTTATAATTTTACTTCCAAAATTAACCTTTAA
>JANKOE010000006.1:699475-714735 GCA_026284465.1 Erythroxylum citrifolium | reverse complement strand
AGCAACCCTGTCGTAGGAAGTGGGGGTGGCGATGGAGGATCTGGCCCCACACGTGTTGTGCCGATTGCGGGAGAGAACCGCGCCTGTGGAAATTCGACTTCGGCGTCTAGATCTATGGCATACAAACACGATACCTCTCTTAAATTGCTTCTGCTTGTTCTTCTGACTCTTTCCATTTTAGTAAACATGTTTTGCAATTTTCAATTTTAGAAAATACTTTTTTTAATATTAATTAGTAAACATGATTTCGACAATTTTCTACTGAAAATGAAAATTGAAAATATGTGCAAAAAATTAAGATAGAAAACAAAAAACTGTTTTCTAAAAGTAAACTCACCCTAATCATTTCTTCGGTTCTTTTTCAAATTTCGTACGCGAGAGTGATACGAGTTATATATTTTTGTAAGAGTGAGACCCTTTATTTAGGGAGAAAATTTTAACATTTATTCAGTTCTGCTCTCACTTTATTTAAACTTCGGTGTTAGTGACTTCATAATTCCTTCACAAAGCTTTGTTTAGGATATCAACCCTTCGATAATTGTGTAGTTCATCTTAGTGACAGTTTCTCAATCTTTTGAGTTGCTATTTTGGTTTCAATCATATCTGGACTTGAATTTTTAAATTTTGAATTTTTTGAGACTTTTTCGGGCTATTTAAAACTCTTTTCTTTTTTTTTATAAAAAGGTTCAATATCGGACATGTTTAGTTCAATTATGGTGAACTCGACTTTTGTTTTTGAAAAAATAAAAAGAATTGTATTGATATTAGCAGAGCTAGAAAATATCATTACAATGAGTCACTTAATTTGACTACAAAAGCAGAAACCTCAAAATAGAGTACATCAATTGATTATAGCAAATCAATCACATTAGCTAAGTGTCTTTTGTTTGTTGTTAGCAATAAAAATGACACTTAACCAATTTATTAGATTAACCTTGAACGTCACTGGACTTCAACGAGTCACTAGACTTCAATGAGTTACTGACATGTATTTTGAAAAGTAGATAAGTCGACCATTAGTAATTATTAACCAATTTACTAGATTAACTTTGAACGTCACTGGACTTCAATGAGTTACTAAACTTCAATGAGTTACTGACATGTATTTTGAAAAGTAGATAAGTCGACCATTAGTAATTATCTTCCACTAAGCACTCAAAAATTACGGTTCATTTTGAATATGTGGAATCTCTCATCGTGGATTGTTTAACTTAACCCTCTTGCAATCTATGGGAATGATCATTTAAGGGGAATACCTTTTCTTTTTGAGTTTCCTTGTTGATTTTCTTTTTGATTAGAGGAATGCTCATGAAACTTTTCTTCTATGTCAACAAAGTTCGTCATTAGTGAACTCTACATTAAACGTATCTTTCTAGTCAGTTTTTTACAAGTTCCCTTGAACCTTTTAGCTACGTAACTTTCTGTATCGTATTTATCGAGAGCGTGGTTTTATGATGCATCACGAATACGAGTTAGGAAACTGTGGCTCTTTGTTTTACTCTTGAACAGCAAGGTGATTTTCTTTTGTCAGAGCTTTAAACATTTTTTACAAATCGTCACTTTTATCTATGAATTTGAAAAGTAATAAAATATTCAAGTACCAGTAAAACTGTAAAAGCATGTGGTGATTTCAGAATTGAGTGGTACTGAACTTCGAAGACTATCAAACATATGCAGGTATCAGTAAAAAGTACGTGGTGATTTAAGTATTATGTACAAGTTATTTGAAATTAATTTTTTTTAAGTTAAGAGTTATATGCTTTTATTTGAAATTAAATATTTTTTTGAAGTTAGAATTATATGCTTTTATTTGAAATTAAAGTGATTTAAGTATTGTGTAGAAGTTGGTTGGAATTAAATGTTCTTATGAAGTTGGAATTATCTCCTTGGGAGTTTTGAGATGTAAAAATTCAATATTCAAAAAGGATAAAATTTTCCGGTGATTAAAGAATAGCATTTGTGTTTCTTTTGATTAGGGAAGTGTTTTAAGGAACAGACGTGTATAACACATTATAAAATTTTTTAAAAGATGGCCAGTTCCATAGTTGGCTTTACTATTTTGTTTTCAAAACATAAGGTCGATTTGGAAACTTAGGTCTTCCTTAGTTTTGTTAATTAAAAACAGCTAGGATATTTAAATTAGGTGAACATATTCTCTTATTCAACATTTATGATTTTGTTATCGTAAAAGTGAACTTAAGTGAATAATATAAAAACTCAAAATTCTCATAAAATTAAAATGAGAAAATAATTACATGAACATTGATTAAATTTAAATTTTTTTAATCTATCATCAATGTTGAAGAAAACTAACTAATTGATTTCAAATTTTAGTACTTAGTATATGTTTCACAATTTTATACTTACAAATGGTAGAAAACTATTCAATTCGTAATGCTGTTATACTCGTGTAGTTATTATTGATATGCATTAACAAAATATTTATTTTATTAATAATTAAATAAAAATTTAAAATATGTTTTCAATAATTCAAAAATAAGATTAAATTTGGAGGAATATTTTCTGCCTAATTTAGTTTTCTAAAATAAAAATAAACACTTGAAATTAATTTCCACAGTAAATAGAATTTTTTTTGGTAAATAACAGTAAATAGAATTTAGATAATAGTTTTTTTAGTTTAAAAATACCGTTAACAAATTTATTTTCAAAACGATTAATAAATATTAATTTTTTGGTTTTGAAAATATTTTTAACTAATATAATTTTTATTAAAACAATTTAAATTTTAAGCTGTTTGTTAAACAAATAAAAAACTTTTCCTTAAGCAATTTGAACTTGATATTTGTTAAACAAGTATAAACTTTTAACATTATGTTTTCTAAAATAAAAATTAAACACCTAAAACTACTTTTCATAGAAAATAAAAATTAAGATAATAATTTTTAAATTTAAAGTACTGTTAACAAATTTATTATCGAAAATTAAAAATAATGATTTTCAGTATTGAAAATATTTTTAACTAAATATAATTTTTATTAAAAACAATTTGAATTTAAGCTATTTGTTAAATGGATAAAAATTCTTGCCTAAACAATATGAACTCGAAGATATTTGTTAAACAGATAAACTTTTAAACATTTGGCAATTTAGATCTGAAGATTAAAATTTTTTATTACAATTACTATGATAATGGATTTATGATTAAAAAATCAATTTATGATGACATATTAGGAAAAAAACTGAAGTGTTCGAAACCAAAAAAAAACCAAGTCAAGTAATAAACAATCTCCCTTATTTATTGAATTTAAAAATTGAAAATCAGGCGATAACATGTTGACATATTTTTCATTTTGAATTATAAATATATAATTGAGTTCAACTTTTTGATGTAGAAATCTCTAAAATAATTGAAACAAATAAAGATTGTTTACGAAAATTCTTGCTCCCTCTCTACATGATTCAAATTATTCGATGTACAAAATAATCAGAATTCGTGTTTTTAGCAACTTTTGCAGTATTCCAACAAAGCTTTTAACAGAGGAAGGGCAAACGGCTGCTAAGGGTCGTTCTTTACCTTTCTAAGTTAGATCGCTGCCCTCCACCAAGATATATATTGCCTGCATTCGAAATTTGGGTTTCGCCAAGGGACGAACAAAAGATGTAATTAATATATTACACATCAAGTAATAATTTTATTTTTCATTTCACTCAATAGTTTTGCAGATCATATTAATACTCGAATTTTAAAAATTAATTACTTTTTATGACCGCAAATTAAAAGCATTGTAAATTATAGTTTTTACTATCTTCTCTAAACATTATTATAGAAATTTATTTGTTTAAGTTATTTTTTAAAATTATAATTTTCACTTCTAAAATATATTCGCTTTTTTTTCCCTTTTGAAAATGCAAAATTTTAATTGGAGAAATTTTAGCCACGATCAATTATCTAAATTACATAAAAATTTTAATTTTTTAAACTTGCAATTACATTCAAAGGACAAGTTTGCATCGCTAAAAGTATAAATGATTTGTTTTAGAAATTTTAACAATACTTTAGCTCTGTTACAATTTTTATTTTAGAAAATTTAGAAATACTTTAAAAGTGTCACTTTGCTTATGTTTTGGAAATTTAACAACACATTAAGAATTAATAAAGCTATAAATTTCTTTTTATTTTTATATCTAGGACCTATTTTACAATTTTAAGAATATTCCATATTAAATAATAAAAATGTTAAAGAGCATTTATGTCTTTCTTTTTATATTATTTATACATTTATAAATTCTTTTATCCTATTTTAATGTTTCTTATACTTTTCAAACATTTTCAAACTTGACATAAGACAACTTCTCTAAGAAATTAAATTAAACAGAAGCGTAAAAGGTTTACGAAAGTTTGGTCCTTAAAAATCTTTAATTTGTTGACTAACTAAAAAACCGTAGTGATACTGAAGTATTCTAAAGACTAATTTTCGAATACCAGTCACATATATATTTATGTTGTTTCATAATTTATTGTGGAAACAGAAAACAAACTTCTTTCTTCTTCCTTGGTACAAGTAAAGTTGGTATTTGAAGAAAATCTTCTCTTTAATTCACAAAATAACCATTTTTCATTCCGAAAATGAAAAGTAAGTAATATTTAAAACATATTAATAAAAATATAAGAAGATAAGTTATTAACAAATAAAAAAATTAATCTACACGGTTGAAACTAATGCCAAAAACTAAATATTTGATGCAAAATTCAGTCTTTTTATTCAAATACTTAATTTGAAATATTAAGTTCAGAAAGTTTTCACTAAGAATTTCATTATTTCTCAATAAAAAAAGTGATTCGCTAATTAAATATAGTGAAACATTATTATTAAATCAACAAGACACTGATATTTTAAAAAATTTTAAATTTTATTTGAGTTAAGTTAGGTACGAGAAATTTCAAATTTAAACAAACTTTACTACTGGTAAAACAAGTAAATCTCTTAAAAAATATGTTACCTAAAACATAAACATGTATAGGTGAGCCCAACATCTTTTCCGATCCCAATATTCCAGTAAAATTGAACTCGTAGGATTTTTTAGTGTTATCACTCTAAATCAATAACAATTGTTAAAACCCCAACTAATTTAGAAAGCTCTCATAGTTTATAGTGTTTCGTCAGTTTCTTCAATACTTGAATATCTTTTAATCATATATCACGAACTATCAATGAAACTGATACGTTTATTTAATTGAATGCAATAACAAATTGCTGAAGTAATTTTGTATAACATATAATTATGCACATTTTATTTCAATAATATTTAATTTTTATAATTAAAATTTTTATTTTTAAAAATTAATATTTTTCTATTATCGATTATATTATTAAAAGCTTAGATTTTGATGATATCACTAAGAGAAGATTGATTAATAATTTGACACATGCAATACTAATTTATATTAATATGATTTCTTATATTTCTTTTTATACAAGAATAAGGAAGCAATCATCATCGCTCACCGCTTTAGGATATTCTTAACTCCATCCTGTGAGCTGAACATACCTTCTCAATTTCCCATAGGAAGGATCATTGACGTTATCATCCCATCGTATTCCAGTTGATCACACAATTTCGATCTAAGACCTTAAGAAAAATATACATAAAACAACGTTTGATTTCTACTAGAAACAGGGAACACAAGAAATTCAAATTGCTTGATGAGGATTGTATGAAACTTACGAAATAACTTGTTTTACTCTGATATGATCTTCTCGCTTACGAATTCAGGAATTCATATATGCTCAAGAGAAGAGTCATGTGAATTGCTGAATCGCTAAGCAGCTTGAAGCTTCATCAAATTTCAAACAATATCTATCAACTTGACCTTCTGGATGCGTTGATTCACTATGAACTCGAAGCATCTCCGCGTGACATAGAGCCATATCTAAACATAGAAGAAGACATATGATGAGTACATACTCCCGTGGTGAAGAAATGCAAGATGACAATATAAACATGACGACGTTTTAGACTATGTTTATTGATCCAGCAATTTATCATTCATCGTTCCAGAACAACAGAAGTAATTGCCAGTAATGGCTTTTTATCGCCGAGACACGCATCAAATAGAAGAAAAGAAGATAACTACTCGGAGATACATTATCAGTGAGTTAAGAATTTGAAACTCCAGACATCACGAGATTATCTAGTAACCATATAAGTAAGAAGTACAGGAAATAAAAGTAAATACGGATACCGGATAATCGTAGAAACAGTTGCTAAGTCGTGAAATCTTGAAAGATATCGAATACTTTATCGAAAAACAAAAAGACAAAGAGCAAGTCCACTTCTTAGTGCGCATAATATGAACGCAGAACAAGTTTTTGTCGAAGAGATGATTAAATAACCGTTCGACGAACCATTTATCATAAGTTAACCAAGCATTACATCACGTCGAAGAGAAGTCGTTCATAGTCGTAAAACAGTTGCTAAATCGTGATCGGACGATTTTACTTCTACTTTCTCCGAAAACACAGAGCCAAATAAAAGTTGACATCTCAGTGCACATAATAAAAACTCAGAAAGAAGCTCATCGGATAGATGACCTAATAACCGTTCGACGAGATATTTAACAAAACCGAACTGATCATAACATTACGTTGAAGATTAATACAGCCTTACCTCCTTGCATAGTTGCATAGCAAGTGATTCACGGTTTGAGGAGTCAAAGATCGAGCGGCGGCGTCTTTGAGAAGCTCCATCACCTTGTCGTCGTCGGAGAAAGGAAGTCTCTGGATCTCCCTAGACTTCAAAAGCAGTTCACTGTAGAGCAAATGAAGGCGCGTACGTGGAAGTTGGAACGTACCGCAAACTTATATATATGTAGAGAAAGAGAACGTAAAACGATCTCAACCGTTCGTTCAAATCTGAGCACGTGATTAGGTAACACGTGGCATAAAAGCGGTTACTAAATCTTTCCCTCTTAAAAAAAAGTTTGAACTTTTCTTTTCCTGCTCTTGTTTTTTTTTTTTCTGTTTTTCTGCTTATCCTTTGTGAACTCATGGGATCTCGCCGGTTAATTACTAGACATGCAAATAATCATTACATTGATTTAATCGTAAGAAAGAACAAGTATAGATCTGCTGTTCCGTTCGCCCTATGCCTGAATAAATCCCAGCTATTCATTATAACTGAATAAATCCCAACCATCCGTATTTAGGTAGCAGTAGCACAGAAGAACAACAACAGCAGATCTGAGGCCATACTTTAAAGCATTTACTTGTTCGTGACTCTAATTTATGAGGGTTAGTAAATTAAACCTAGCCTAATCATCAAAGTCTTAAGTTTACTAAATGTCAAACTAATTTCAAATTTAAATTTAAATTTAACACTAAGAATCTTCTTAGTAATATTAAGATGTCCATTTTGTTTAATGTTTAAAATGGCGTCATTTTAAATATTTGATAGTTTCTAAAAAGCTCAAAAGGAGAGACATTGAAGAAGAGTGAATAGAGTAATATTGGGGTGACGATTCAAACTCTAAATTTAAGAGATGTCCAAACTAAATGGCTTAAATTCCTTCTCTAAAGCATTCTTTCAATTTAAAATTAAAAATGATAACATTTTAATTTTTAAATTTAAAAAACACAAAAATTAAAAATTAATTTTAAAAAATAAAGACAACAGGACGAACTAAAACTATCTCCTTGCCCTAATTATACTCACTGTTAACCCTATATTTTTAAAAATTCAACATAATTAGAGATACCAAATTAATCATAATCATGCCAAGTTATATTGTCCTCTAGGGGTGGTCAAGTTGGTAGAGTAGAGGAGCATGGCATCAAAAGGTCCTGTGTTTGAATCCCCCAACCTACGCTCTCTTTGTCGAACCTATCGTACTGAATTTGCCTAATACAAAATACCTGACTAGCGTGATTTGCAAGCTATTGTGTCATTTCAGAGATTTACTCAATGTGCATTCAAAGGATAACTGTTTTGGATTCCTCCATTTCTTTTTTTAAAAAAAATCTAGTCAAACTATTTTAATCAAATTCGCAATATGAGTTTAACTAACCCTTTAACTAATCCTCATAAATTAAAACTAAATTAAGTCAAGTTTGAGCTAAATTTTTTACAACCAACTAGGCTCGAGCTCAAACTTGATAAAAAAATTCGAATTCGAAGTTAGTATTTAAGGAGCTCGAATTGATACATAATGTTAAATTGTAATAAGCTTTCTTATGGGATTTGAATGATTTTTTTTTTTGGAAGAAAGGATTTGAATGATTTAAGAGTTGAAGATTTTGAGAAAAAATTAATAATTGAATTTATTGTAACTTCAGAATGTTGACGCAAAAGTTAATATATTTTAAGAAAAGAAATAAAATTCAAAAGGGAATTAGGGATTAAAGTTAACGAGTAGGCATTACTTCACCATCAAAAGAACATATCTTCAATCCAATTGAAAACCACTAGCACACTCGTTCCCCTCCAGATACAATTGAAACAATTCAAGCCCCTAACAGAATCATGCTACAAAACTTAAATAGGCTTTTGCAGTTCAACAATTCAGCACTCACCAAAACCGGAGACTTCTCCACAGTGGGTCTATAGCAGGCCGGCTCCCTACATCCTATCTTCCCTCTTACGTGGGGCGCAAGTGATGATCTCGTCAACTCTGAGAATCATCTCAGCAGCCTCAGTTGCAGAGAGTAGGATGGCTTGCTTAACTTTGAATGATTCTGAAATCCCCAGCTCAGCCATGTCTCCAACCTGCAAATGATAAAACAACCACATTCAACAATGGAAAGTTGCTTCTCCAGTAAATTCTATGGAGCTTCAAATCATTTACACCAGAAAAAATGACAAACAATGTCACAAAACTCGAAAATGTTACTAGAAATTTTCACTTCAAGCCTAGTCCCAGGAGCAGAAGCAAGTGTTGATGTTTTGTGCACCATTTAGAAGCTTAGGTTTGTACAAGCTTTAAAATAACCTAGAATGTCAGAAAGAAGTGCTTACAGATCCAGATATAACATCAATCCCTGCATTGCATCCTTCTTTGTGATGCTCGGCACGAATCTGTGCTATCAATTCAGCACTATCCAATCCAGCATTGTCAGCAATCGTTGTTGGAATTGCAACGAGAGCCCTTGAGAAAGCTTCAATAGCATGGGATTTCTTTCCTGGTGTTACACGGGCCAGCTCATCTACTTCCTTTGCCATCACCATTTCTGGCCATCCACCTCCAAGGAGAACCCTACTGTCATTGACAGTCTGTGAAAGCACACACAAGGCATCATGCAAAGACCTTTCTGCCTCATCAATGACGTGATGGCTGCCAAGAAGCAAGAACCAATTAAAACGTACACCTAAGGTCCTAAGTGAATACAAGTAATCTCAACACCAAATTTGAATCAACAACGTCCATGTGTCCAAGCTATGAAAAACTGAACGGAATACAGATTCACTGGAATATCAACTCCACAAATCAATCTTTATTAATGATCGAACAAGGGTCTTGACAATTATCATCAGTCTATTCACCAACATACCAAGATTAGTTGGAAGTAACGAAAGACCATGATCAACACAAAATAGAAAATTCATGTTTGGACTTTAGAACACGCTGCCAAATTCCAAAATCAGCATGAAAGTAACATAAATTTAGGATTTAGTAGCTAGGTTGACTTAATTCCATGATATCTTCATTACAATTGGACAAGGTTCTAAATAAGAACAAAATGATAGACATTATACCTTGCACCTCTCAGTACTATTGTGCACGCCTGACCCATTTCGACACCAGAAAAGTGTATCAACTTGTCTTCTCCAATCATAATTTCCTCAATAAGCTTGCAATGACCAAGTTTAACTGACTCGGGATTGTCAAAGGTTGAAGCAATTTCACCACCAGTTACTAGAGCTAGGCGTTCAATCCCATCAAAATCAGCATGCTCAATAGCAAGTATTCCTGCATTTGCAAAGAGCTCCTCTGGGAAATTGTAGATTAGTTGCCTGTTCACGAAGCAATTAATCCCATGGGCTATTATCTTATCCACCTTTTCTCTCATTTTTTGTTTCTCAGCTGCTTCTATATCAGCAACCCTAGACATTGACTCAACACGAACACGAGCCCCATATATCTTCACCTTGTCAGTGTCCATGGCAGTATTTGCCACCAAAATCTTGGCATTCTCAATGCGTTTTGGTTGTCCTATTCCTATTTTCTTATCAAGAATAAATCTGAAAAGGAAAAATGAACCACTTTGAGATTACTGAAAAAATACATCACAGTCAAACAAATGGGTCTAGAATAACATGCCAATAATTTGAATTGCCTCCAAGCTATATACTAGTATGTACATATACCCACCCATCGTCGAGGAAGGAATCCTTCAATGATCCACCTGGCTTCTTAATAATTTGAATTGCCTCCAAGTTTGTGCTACCCTGCCATTGCAATCAGAGAAATAATATATACATTGTCCTTTAACTTTCAGGGTTATACAATGTCTGCAAATACACAAAAAGAAAAGTTAATTGTGTTATATTGACAGCTGCGATCACCTTTAGCCTCATGACAGCATCTACAGCCAGCTTTGCAAAGTATTCTTTGTCCTGTGATAATATTTTTGAACTTAAAGTTGTCATTGCAATCTTCATCAAGTCTGACTTGAACTTTTCTGCATCAGTGAATTTCTATCATACATTAAAGAGAGCTCATGGCCGAAGAAGAAAGACATAAAAGAACAATCAACTTAATTTGGAATTTCCAATTGAATACAAACTCAACGCTCAACAACAAGATGTTTCTAGCATGGAAGTTCTAAACAGCTTGCATCACTGAATAATACCCAAGTATCCAGATGCTAAATAGAAAATTTTTATAAGTACAAAAAACTTCTATAGACAGTGCATAATACCTTCGTTTTCTTTGTTATCCACAACCCTTTGCAACAAAGCATTGCGAGCACATTCAGCTGCCATTCGAAAACCTTACAACAAAGAACCACCATTCCCCATTTATATTAGTTAAATTTAGCTATAGCATAGCACATTGAACCTCTTTCTATAATCAACTATAATAAAGGACATATAATCATCCCACATTCTGTAATGGGTGAACTTGAAATGAGGAAGAAGCAAGGGATATACCTGCTATGATTGTCATTGGGTGGATTTTCGCAGCCACCAATTTCTCTGCCTCCCTCAAAAGTTCCCCAGCCAAAACAACAACAGAAGTGGTTCCATCTCCAACCTCGTCATCTTGAACTTTTGAAATGTCTAATCCACAAATTAAGGAATTTCACCAAATAATTTTTTAAATTTATATAACAAAACCCCATGATGTTATCCAACAACATATAAGACAGCCAACTGCATCACATATTCACAATCTGATTCCAAGCCAACATCCTTCCAACCTCAACCACACAGACACAGACACGTAGAACAAAAGCAGAAAACTTAAGCATCTTCATTGTAAAGCAATAAAATTAACGGAAAGGATACCAACAAGGACTTTTGCAGCCGGGTTGTCAATGTGAAGGGACTTTAAGATGGTAGCTCCATCATTAGTAACAGTGACTCCCCGTCCCCTCCCTGTTGATTGTAAGATCTTATCCTAAACCACCACACCAAACGAGAATCCTTCAGTATCAGAAACGAACCAGAACAAAGGATAACACAACCTTTTCATTTCACAAAGACAAGGAAAAAACTTACCATTCCCTTCGGGCCTAGAGTAGTCTTAACCAAGTCAGCAATAGCCATTGCACCCACAAATGAAGCCTGTCGAAACAGATCACACACACACAAACACACAAAGCCAATTACATCAGGAAACAAGATACAATATTTCTAGGAACCAGAGATCATATAGCCTAAGTACCATGTATTATGAAATATCAATACCAGGGTACACGACTCACCATTCTAGCACGCTCGCCTTTTTCTTCGCTAGCATCATCTTTAAGAATTCCCCCAACCTGCGACATTCACACTGTGTAAATCTCTTCAAGAACAAAGGTTAAAAGAAACAACAGAAAGCGATTAGATTCAGAAGTTATCGTACCGCCATTGACAAGTATCAACAGTAGAAGCTCAAAGTAAACAGCTGCTAAATTCAAAAATCTGAAATAAGAAAATCAGAACTTTTATTTCACTAAAATGCACCGAATCGAACCTTACGATACGAACAAAGAAACGGACCGAACCTTATGATGAACTCGAAAGTGAACTGAAAGAGCAGAGCTTGGAGATTTTGGATCCCGCCGAAACCGAGTTAGGGCGTCAAGCCGGGGTTTCGCTCTTGTGGGAAATAAATTCAAGAAACTGTTGAATGCTATCAAAGTAAATGAGGCGTTGAGAGCCGTCCGATCCTGAATGTACGGTGATGGTGATTATTTTTTATTATTCTATACCTTTTTCTTGTTTATTTTACTAATTCCATGTCAAACTTATTATCGGATTAGTTCTAATATGATATGCATGGAGTTGGTTAATATCAGCTACCATTAGGCAATTTTTTAAATTTATAAAATAATTTTTTAAATTTTTTAAAATTTATAAAATAATTTATTATTATATTATACCATTGTAATTGTAACACTTACTTTAAAAATCATAATAATAAATAGTAATCATAATTAATATGAAGTAATAATAATTTTCAAATATTTCACATATAAATAATAACTACATTTTATATGAAAAAAATCTTCATCATATAAATATAAAATTAAAAACAATATAAAGTATTTAAAATATTATAATTTTAATTTTTATTATATAATAAATAATAATTAAATCAAAACATTCAATAAAAAGAATAATAAATATACTTAACTCTCAAATTATTACAATTTATAACAATAGTTCGTGATAAGGAATCAAATAAGTAGAATTGAAATATGAAATAAAAACATATATTATTTAATTTATTATCAATTAAATATATTATATATTTAATAAATAAAAATTAATTATCACTAAAATTATAAATATCTTAATTTAATTTATAAAAGTAATTTAATAATTATTAACAAATATAATTAAATTAAAATATTTTTAATATATATTTTTCAAAAAAAATTTATTTAATAGTTAAAAATATAAAAAATAAATATTAGCTTATAAATAATAATTTTTAAATTATTTATTTCAAAAAATAAAATATTTTTATTAATAAATGTTATATAAAAGATAAAAAATTAAGTTAAATAATTTATTTAAAGTTTTATTTAATGTATAATAATTATTAGTCATAAAAATATTTATTTTATTTTAAAATTAAAATTAAAATATACAATAAAAATTGAATTAAATAAATAATTAAAAAACTTTTGAAAAAAGGAGGTCAATTTTTTAAAAAATTTTTAAAAAATTTCTTAATAAATTTCCATATTTTTCAAAATTTTTGATACGGACAATATATGGTCGATATTAATATATTATAAATACCGCAGCTGTCTGTCTATTATTTACATTCAGTACATAGGCCTTCTTTAGTTAACCACCAATCAATCATTTTTTTAGTTGATTTGCTATTTTTAGTTGATTGACCCGTCAAATAGCTGGTCGAAAGTGTTTGCCCAGTAGCTGATTTATTGGCTGAGTTAAAACAAGCAGCTAAATATGAAAATGCTTTGTATAGGAGCGTTTTCTATCATCAGCCAAAATTTTAAACGTCAATTCTTATTTAACCCTTTTTTCTCCTTCCGTTGATTGAAGATTGATAGTTATCATCTCATTTTTGCACATTTTTGTGTGTAATGAAAGGTCATGGAAATTATTGTTGAAATATAACCATACAGGCACAGAAGCATCTTGTGGCTTGTCATACCAGAAGGTATAGGCTATGTTGACTTTAATAAAAAATGAAGATATAAAAATCTGCATAAATTTTTATGGATGATGAAACAATGCCGGTGAATATGATTTGTCTAAATAACTGAAAACGAAGGTCCTATAAAAACCAGAACAAAGAAAAATACAATAATCTTATTTCATTTAGTAGTACAAATATACATAGACGTTAATTCTTTATCTAAACTTGATTTAAATTTGGCTCCAATATTTTCTCATTATCATATCTCGTAAAAGAATGTGGCTAAAAATGTTTAGATGTATTATCATCATCATTATTATTACACGTTTCATCTTTTTTATTAAAGTTATAAACTTAATTTTTGTAAAATTACATATCTAAAATCTAAATTCTTATAAGAATATTCAACGAAATACTAAGATATATAATATTCATGCTCTTATAATTTTTTTAAAAGTCATGTCCTCCTAAGTTATTTTACACATAAATAGTTAATTTTGCCAAACATCTCTAACAAACTGTTAATTGAATCAGCTAATCAAATCAGCCGATATAATCAACTGTTAACCAACAGCTGATAGAATTAACTAATAACTAATGTAATCATCTGATTACCAAATAGGGTTATAATCAGCTATCAGCTAACAGCTAATGCAATCAGTTGATTACTAAACAAGACTGTAAGCACCCTCTACTTCGTACCATTCTCTAGTCAGCCTATAATAATAATAACAATAATAATAATAATATAATAATGATTAATGACGATGACGATGACGATGATAATAATAATAATAATGAGTTTAATAATATAATTAAGAATAAAAAATTTGCTTATGTGGGAGGAGTGGTATTTCTAGAAATTGCTTATATGTTTTGTTTCAGAGACGGAGACAATAAATTTTTTTCTTCAACTTTGAAAAGAACAAAAATTTTTGTTTTTATCATCCGATGATAGAACAAAAATTAATTAAGACAGCAACTTAATACGCAGAAGGACACAATTTTTTTATTTTGTCTTCTGTTTCTGGTAACTGAGACAACAATCATACGCTAAAATACGGAATAAAATTCAAAACCTTGAGTCGAACCCTTGCGAAGCCGTTGGAATTTGGAAAAGACCATTGATGTCTACGCAATCTCTAGTTTGATTGTATTGAAAAATATTATATTTAGGCCCGTTTGGTTGGCACGGATTGTTGCTAGGGAAATTATTCTTTTTCCTAAAATTTAAATTATTACGTTTGGTTCGTCTTTTTAGGTAGTTAGGAAAATAAAAGCTTTCCTAATTTGAAGAAAGTAGTGACACTTTCCTTGGAATCTAAATCCCAACACTCCCCTTGGTATTTAGATTACTTTCGTTAGGAATTTAATCTAAAAAATACACTAGACAATTTAACCATTCCTTCATTTTCAACTCTAAGACTTTAAAATATATAAATTTCAAATAAATTTTTATTTAATAATTAAAAATATA
>JANKOE010000006.1:672508-699012 GCA_026284465.1 Erythroxylum citrifolium | reverse complement strand
TTTTAAAATATATAAATTTCAAATAAATTTTTATTTAATAATTAAAAATATATAAAATAAATATTAGTTTATAAATAATAATTTAAAATTATTTATTTTTTAAAATAAAATATTTTATTAATAAATATTATATAAAATATTAAAATAAATTTAAATAAAAATATTTTGTAAGTTTTATTTAATTTATAATTATTATTAGTAATAAAAATATTTATTATTATTTTAGAAACAAAAATTAAAAATTTACAATAATTATAAAAGTTGAAATAAATAAAATAACTAATTAAAAAACTTTGAAAAAAGGAGGGAAGGAGAGATAAGAGGGTGGGAGGGAAATTTTAAATTTTTTTAAAAATTTTGCAAAAAATTCCTCCTATTTTTTAAAATTTTCAGTATCGGCCGGTATTTATATTTTGAATATTTTTGCTTAGAAGTTTCAATCGATAATCTTTAGGTTTATATTTTTCCTTATTTAATGATTTCAATTTTAATTCTGTTTATAGGGATATAATTGAAAATACAAGTCAAAATTAAGTTAAATTCTATAAAATATTGTTACATATCAAACACTATAATAAGAATCCACCTAATTTTTCTATTAGATTTTTTATAAGTATCCAAACATGTTAATATCTTTACTTTCCTATAGATTTATTTTCCAAAGAATCATATTCATCTTTCCTGCCAACGAGGCCTTAGGGTTAATATATGAAATGTAACATCAAACTTTAATTTGGGTTTGAATTCAGACTGTTGAGCTCAACCCAAACATAAAGTCTGAAATTTTTAATCAAAATTAATAAATTTAAATTTTATAAAAAATAAAAAAATAAATTTGGTTAAACTCAGTCGGGGCCAAACCTAAAAATAAAAGTTTGGACCCAACATAACCCAACCATTTTTTTTTTTTTTTGAAGATAACCCAACCAACTTATAATTAAAAAGTATCAAGAATGCATATTAGTAAAAGCCTTTAACAAAGCCAGCCATATTGGGATTCAAATGACTTTATGTAGCAACAAATGTACGTATTCAAGCTTACAAACATCAAATTGAAAGCAATCACTTGCAACCAGAAAAAGAATGTGACCTCGAGCTGGGGTCATTGGGACTTTCTAATCTTAAAATTAAGTACTCCTCATCTCACAACCTTAACAAGACGAGTTCTGTCTTCGCTTAGAGAGGTCTTGTTCTTCGACCACTTGCCTTTCCACAAAGGAGAGCGTTCTTTGGGATAGGGTATTCGTCTCTAAGAGATGTTGAACCTGTGTAAATTCTTACATAAAGTTGCTGACCAAGGTACTGCCTAGCCCA
Source organism: Erythroxylum citrifolium (assembly GCA_026284465.1). Lineage (NCBI taxonomy): Eukaryota > Viridiplantae > Streptophyta > Magnoliopsida > Malpighiales > Erythroxylaceae > Erythroxylum > Erythroxylum citrifolium. Next base: position 697,698 of record JANKOE010000006.1, on the reverse strand, counting down.
GAACTCTGACCTCAAGTTCCACATTCCTACGTTGTCAAGTGGCACGTAAATTGCAGTCCAAGAGCTGGGGTATACCTGAATCCAAAACACATTAATCATCAGATTCATATTATCTGTTCAATCTGTCTCAATGTAAGAAGATCAAATCCGGACTGCAAACAATAAGACAGGTCGGTTGGTTCATTGTCATCCAAAAATAGGATAGCTTAGTATCAGATTTTGGTTTTACCTGAACGGTGCATCGTCCAATTCCATCTCTGAGATTGTACTGGTCCCTGCTAGCTGAACTCCACTGTCCTCCATCCATACTGCGTAGAATTTGTATGAACAAGAATTAGAATATAGCATGGTTTGCAACGGAGGTTCGGATCGTCGTCACAGTTTATTGCAATTGAAACTACACAATCGCAGGATAACCCGTAATCCGTCATTTAAAACCTCGAAATTTAGCATTGAAGTGGAAATTATTGACTCCACTACTTACCCAACAACGAAGAAGCTGTAACCATCAAGGTGATAGCTCTGCACAATATCCTCAGTGTTTTGGAAAACGATCTCCACGTATGCTCTGTAATCTAGCGTCAAGACTGAAGAGTCAAGGTATATACCTCCACCGTAAGGTCTATCGGGTATACTGTTCTCCCGGAAAACTCCCTGAATTTTAAAGTAGTCAGCGAGTTTAAAGGGAGTGTCTCCGGCGACGAACGACACACTGTTAATGGCATATCTTTGCTTGCCATTCACTTGACCTGCAGAGCTTGAAAGTACTATGGTTCTGGTTGTATTGATCATACCATAATGGTATGAGCCTTGTGGATTGGGCCTTGGTCCACTTGCTGAAAGATTAGTCCTGTTAACAATTTGAATCGAATTAAACCGGACCAGACCGTACTGCTATGTCTCGGTAAGCAAGATATAAATGATAGGGCTAGTTTTACCTAATGGAGCGAGCCTGGTTAAGAGACCAGTCAACTTGAATGGTAGGTCCACCTGGAGGGGTGCCTGAAACTGGACCAGCAGAGTTAGAGTAGTGAAGGACTCCGGTGGTGGTCAGGATCGGGGTGGTGAACCGACTAGATACCACAATATAGTAATCTTGACCAGGTTGGTCGGCCGTAAACAAGACAGAGTAAGATTGGCCGACATGAACGTCGAGGGATGAATACTCGGTCTGAACAGTATGTGTTCCCTCCACTTCGACCAACTTCATTTTGTGGTTTTGGATTCGGAAGTTCAGAGAACTCTCCAATCCCACATTTGATATCCTGAGCCTATAAGTTTTTCCTGAAACCAAATCAAACATGATTTTTTTTTTTTGAATGGAAATCAAACATGATTTGTACAAACTTACTCACCATAAGTTCTGAAAGGTTTACAGAAGCAAGCACGATCAATACTGTACCTTGTTCAACTGTCAGGTAGTAACCATTGGAACCACGACCATTGATGAGGATGCCATCAGGGAGTGGAAGCTTTTTGCCATTGTCCAAGTGAGCTCTCAAGTCCTATCACAATGAAACCTTTACGTTTTAATGGTCAAAGGGACGTGGACATTCCTTATTGGTTGACCATAGGCAGGATGACAAATTATACATTAATTTTAATTTCATCGAGATCAAATGTAGATATAATTTTTATATTTTAATTTTAATTTAACTAAACCTAAAATTATAAACAAAACCATGTCATTTTTATTAAAAATAATATCTATTTTACAAATTTAATTTTTTAAAAAAATTAGACTGGAACGGGTCAGAATTGGGCTCAACTACCTTTGGCGCGACTAGGCTCGGGCTCGGGCCTATTGCCTCAAGCCTTAGACTAGGCCCGAGCCTTAGCAGCAACTGTCAACCTAGACTCGACCCGACTTATTGTCATTCCCAAATTTGACCAAATTCAAATTCAGATTCAATTTATAAATATTTAGATCTAATTAAGTTAACAATTTGTTTAGAAATAATAAATTCTAAATAATTGATCCACTAATCAAAGTCAATAAATTAAATTATATTTAATCAGATTTAATTTCAAAACTTAACTTATAAATTTTTTAAATTTTAGATTAGTATATAATATTATTATCATTACAGCATGACCAATGCATATACATTGTTTGGATGTCATCAACAGCTGTACAAAGCAGAACTCATTTAAGTTACATTAATAGCCAACGCGCACTGGCTTTCCGACATGAAAGCATGCAATTATTGAGGATGGGGGCAATTTTTCAGAAAGAACACATGCAAGAAAAACGACGCGTCGTTTTCTAACTAACTATCCTTTTTTCATCAATGAGCAATCAAATCGAGATTTGGCGGAGCTTACCGTGTGATTGGACTTGTACCAATCTCCGATGAGAAAGGTGTAATCGCCGTCAGGATCAGGGAAAGGAACGGGAATGCGCGGACGGCTGAGGATTCTGATGCCGCCAAAACCACCGGCGGCTTTGTGGAAGGCCAGAGATGGGAAGTAGTAGAAACTTCCAATTTGGTCTTTAACTTGTAGCATGTACGTGAAGTTCTGACCAGGAGGTATCGGGCAAGTAGTTCCAAAGACACCATCCTGGTATGAATTCCTCCTCTGCTGAATTCCATTCCTGCAAAACACATGTTCCACTTGCTACTTAGGTTGTTCGTAACTTAATTAGTTATGGGCAAGAATTGAATAGCAAATGCGTGGTAGGGTTAGGGTTGTTGGTTGGTTGGTTTTCTTGTTTCAAGGTAATAAATGAGTTCATTGTGTACACTGCATGTAATCGTCTGCCTCGATTCTGCAAACGCCACACGACAATTAGTAATGCTACAATTCAAAGCCTTGAGATGCCAGTAAAGTCCCAACTTAAAATTAAAAATTTATAAAAAAAAATGAGGTTTCTATTTTTTTAATTTAAAAAATAAGATTGAATCAAAATTTAGACTATCAGCCTCGATTGAGTTCGAACTCGAATCAAGTGTATTGAGCCCAGTCAAACTTTGATTCAGACTATCAGCCTCGGTTGAGTTCGAACTCGAATCAAGTGTTTTGGGCCTAATCAAACTTTGGATTAAGATTAAATTTAGATATAAAATTTTAAGTTGGACGACTCGTTATAATCCCTAATTTTATAAAATGAATTTAATATGATTAAAATTATCCAAATTATTGAAACTTACTTAAAACACTTAAAGAAATTCTAAAATTTAAAAATTCTAAGAAATTCATAAATTTCAAATTCCTTTAACCACCTTGACCCCTGCTTAAAATTGCCCTCAAATTCTCTGTACCCCTTATTCTGTATCTACTCTGTACCCATTGTATTTGAACCATCAATTTATATAGGACCCACATAAATAAATGGCTCAGATATAATGGACACAAAGTAGGTACAGAGTAAAAATATAGAGGATCACGTCCCCTAAAATTAACCCATAAATTAATAATGCAATGTGAATAGAGATGACTGATTAGACTCAACCATTTATCTCCAGTGATTTTGGTAAGTTCCAGCGCAATTTGCGCGAATAGATACAAACGGATGACACCAAAGTTGATCAGATCTATCCAACTCACTACCATAACCTAACACATGAGTGACTACACAAGCAGAGTGACTTACTCACATACGCTAAAATACAAAGTTGCAAAGAAACAAACGTCCAGAAAAGGTAATGCGTGAGCCAACTACTAAACACTTGGCATCTAGACAGTCTCTTTTCTAATACCAAATCTCAGGAGATCCAAGACAAAACGGGAACAGATCTGCTGTCCCGAATTGTTGTCTTGTGCTCTAAATAAAATTCCAGCCATCCAAATCTTAAAGGCAAGTAGGGCACAGCAATTTGCTCCCAGACAAAACTAAGTTCAAATCACATATTTACTCTCAAATCGACGCAGGAAACGAGGAATGAGTAACATTTTCTGTCTGGACAGAGAAAAAAAGTTCACGGGATGAGATAAAGAGAGTGACAGAGACCGTACCATGAGAGCAAGAAAGGCTCGTCTAAGCTGTTAAACACGTTGATAATGAGATTGTCATTAGTGACAGAGTGAATATCAGGACCAGGGAATTGTCCATTGATGAGTATACCCTATCAAAAACATCTATCAATCAGAATCTTGTACAAATTAACTGTAAGGAATATTAGTTTAATGACAATACCAGATTTGGAGCACAAACCTGTTGGCGAACTCCAAGTGGGTATATGTCCCCATAAGTGACATTCCAGTTGAAGAACCTGTAAGGATCGTCAGCTTCAACAATGGAGAAAAGGGTCAGTACGGCGACGCATAAAGCTTCGAGAAGTGTACTTGTACCCTTTGAATTCATCGGAAATGTCTACTTTTAGACGGAGACAGAGAGACCCTTTTGGGATTGGGAGTATTTATTATATTGGAATGAGTATTGAAGAAAGCAGAGAACAGAAAGTGAGTGAATGAGTGAGAGAAGGCTAGGTGGTTCGGAGGAAGTAGAACCAAAGCGAGGGATCATTAGCGCAAAGACCATGAAATGAGAGGGAAAGAATAAATAGGAGGTTAAGTCAAATACTTAAATCACCAAAAACATAAAAATTTACAAAAAAGGAAAAAGGAAAACAGAAAAGAAAAGAAACGAAGTGTCGGTAACGGGGTCCACTCATTTTGAATAGTGTCGTGTCAGTTGTCTGAGATTCCCCCACATGGCGGTGTCTGGTGGTTTAGCGGTGGTCTTTTGTTTTTTTTGACGCACGTGCGAGGATTAAGCGACGTCGTTTCTTCGTGTTTTTATATATATATATATTTGGAATTAGTTACTTTATAAATCAAAATTAAATAATGAATTTGATTTAAGTCATATATCATATAATTTTTAAAACAGACGAATTCGTAGTCGTTACCTTTTAAATGTGTACTTGATAAATTTCTAAATTAACACAATAACTTATAAATTATGTCAATCGAGTTCTTTGTACTAAACAAGCTTTGTATGACAATGATGATTGATAGAAGATAAGATGGGAAAATTCTAACCTAAAGTTATTTAAAAGGCAGATGAAAGTATGAAACAACTCAAAGAAAGGTCCACACAGTTAACCCTTTTTTTCTTTTTTTAATAGAAAAAGTAATTTTAAGATTTTTTAAATTAACGTATCCATGCATAACAATTATTTTTTGAATTTAGAGAAAGTCGTACCAAAATTTCTTTTTATATTAAAAAACGACTTTTATGATAACAAAAGAATAATTTAATATATTAAATCTCATTAATTATGATTTTTTAATTGTACATTTCAATTTAATAATTCAAATTTACAAAATCAAGAATCATGCAATGCAATGATTGGTAGTTTATTAGTATTACTAATTGGACGGGACCAGATTCTCTGATCCTCTTACTCTGTAACTATTATGTTCTATTATATCCGAGCCATCTATTTATGGTGGGACCCACATGGATCCACATAAATAAATAGCTCAGATACAATGGCACAGAATAGGTACAGAGGAAAGAAACCAGACGATTTGAGGTCTAATTGGACCCCTTTCCTAAATTGCATTATCAAATGATTACCTACTAATATACAACACATCAATAACAAAAAGTGTTAATAATCATATATAACATTATTGAATTTTAAGATAAAATATATTTAAATTATTAATTTTTTATTAACCAATTTTTAATTTATTTTATAAAACTTGTGTTTTACATTTGTTAAATTTCAGGGTTTAATAAATAATTGTAAAATTTTAAAAATGTGTTTAGTAAGAGCAGCACGCTCTTGCTTCTGAGGTCATCTCTAAATATTACACTAAAATTTTACATTAAATTTAGTATAAAAAGGAATATTTTAGGAATCTTTTATACCAAATTTTTTTATGCTCCAATCATTTTACACCAATTTTGGTGATCAAGTACAATAATTAAGTTATTAACTATATTAATTTATATTTATACAATAATTTATTTTATTTATAAAATTAAATTAAAATATTATTCATAATTAATTAATATAGTATTTATTTATCATATAAAATTAATATGGTTGTGATTTTTGTTTAATTGTAATTTCAAATTTGGTTATAGTTTTAATTTATTTTAGTCCGATTATAATTTCAAGCATTTTCGTTGGGTTTTAATTTTTAAAAAATCAAATTTGTGGTCTATTTTACTTTTAAGTCTATGTACTTTTATTTTAAATTTGCTTTTCGTTATTAAAGCATTTTATTAATAAATTTATAACACTTATAACTAAAAATTATAAATAAATATTTAAAATAAATTTAATATTATATTCAGTATAGTGTCATTTTAAAGGCCTCAACAAGATCTTTGTAATAATATATTTTGTATAAAATAATATATATTTTAAATTTAATAACCTAACAAATTATGTAAATATAAGTATATAAAAGGAATATGTAAATAAAAAATTGTCAAAATTGTCATTTTATGATTTTTGATGCATGAATAACAACACACCTTACTATTTATTACACCAAAATGGTAGTGTGTTCGTTGGAGTAGATTTAACAAACCAAATCACCAAACTGGTTGGAGATGGCCTAAGCTAGACGGGATCAGATCCACAGCTCACGAATTGCTGTGCCCTGCTATATCCTTAAGATCCTATCGATCTAACTTGTTGTAACGAATGGCTGAGATTTATTAAGGCACACCGGTTACAGCAATCTGATAATAGCGAATCTTTTCCCAAGTTAGCCCGACCATCCACCGCAAGTCTGGGATAGATATGTCAGTCTAGAATCGAAAGCGGAGAGAAAGTGAAGATCTGTTTACATTTCAAATCCCACGCCTGCTTTACGTAACCCACAAGCTTTCATTTTTCCTTTTTCATTTGTAATTTAATAATAATCGGTAAATCACGTATTGCTGATAAATAATAATTATGAGTCTAACTTACCGTGACAATGTTCAATTTCAAGATATTTACTTTTTTTTACTGCATAATAATTTATAGATTAGATTATTAAAAAAAATTAGCTTACAAAATCAAAATTGAATATAATAATTTTAATCTTACCAAATTCAACATATTTCTAATTATATTCAATCATATTTAAAATTTTTAAGCAAATTAACTCAAATAAGTGAATGTGCAATTCGACCTAAAAATCTTGACTTAAAGCTTGATTTGACCCGAAATTCTAAACTCAAATTTAAGTCCTGAATGAGGCGAAATTTAATCAAATTTAATTAAATATATATTTTTAATTTAAAAATAAAATTATGTTATTTTATTTAAAAAATACCCAAAGCTTGATTAACTTAAATCGAATCTATTAAGTTCGAATCAAACCGACCAAATAAGGTAAATTGTGTCGAGACTAATTCAAACTCTTAATAGTTTATACCAATATTTTAAAGGACCGATAACTGAACTAAAGAAACAACTGATTCAAGAGGCAATAGTTCAACCGGAATTCAACCGTGATCGAACCAGTGATTAATAAATATATTAATTTTTATTTTATATATTATAAATATAAGGTAATTTTTAAACATACTATTTAATTATTTATCTAATTGTAAACTTAACTTAAACCTTCAAATTTCAAATATACAAGTTTTTTTTAAAGTTCATCAACACAACACAAAATAAAATATCAAAGTTCACTAGTCATATTTCATCAAAAATATTTAAAAAAATCATCAATCATAATATTCATTCAAGTTAAAATCATCAAAATCAAGACATTTTAAATGGATCGGATGGTTCTTTCTTTTACCGGTTCAGAGGTTTTTACCAGTCTGACCGTAAAATGAACAGGCCAATCACTTTAAAAAAATAAGGGTTAAATTAGACCGTCTCATACTCCAAATCACCAGTTTTCTGATCTAACTGGACGATTCAGTCTGATTTTCAAAACACTGATTTATACTATTGTGTAACTAAGAATGGACTTTGCTTTTTTCCAAATAGGACAGAGTTTGGGTAAACTCAAATTGTAGATTAAAAAGGCTTTATTTTAATCTAATCAATTTAGACTGTATAGTGTATACTTCTAAATTCAAGTTAACCCAATTTTAATTCACCAGTTTTAGATTAGATCAAACTGATTTAAAAAAAAGCTAAAGACCAAGATAAACTCATTTTAATTTAAGTATTTTGGAAGCACGCACGAAGCTACCTACTAGATCAAATTGAAATGTGCAAGTGCCCTGCCTAAAGCTCGTCCTCAGCTTTGTTACGTGTTAGCATATGTTTTTTTTTGGTTAAGAGGAAAAAAATCACAAGGAGGCCTGAGGCCTAAAAAACGCCACGGACAAAGTATCATTTCGTAGAAGTTGTCGAATACCCGGGACCGGCGCCTCCCACAGATGCCACGGGAATAAAAGATGTCGTCCCTTGCTTTAATAGCGTAATCATTTAAAAGTATCCTCTCCAAGTTGTGTATGCAATAATTGAATGAGCCTTTCACACTGACATATCTCTCGGTTACCGGCTTACAGCTTGCAGGCAATCCTATCACGAAAAGACCTCGTCCCACTACTGTTGACATTTTAGCATTAATGGGTAAGATTCAGAAAGCCGAAAAGTCCGAAATTCGAAATCTCATCAAACTCGAAATTCACTCTAAATACCTAATTCCAAGCCCCTTAAAATTTAGACTACATTGGTCCTTTAAGTAATACTTACACCTACTCTTCTATCACCTCGTTACAGGTGATTGATTCTAGTACTGGAATTGGAATAGAAAAGAAATAAAATAATTATTTTTAAAAAATAAAATAGACAATAAATAAATTAAAATAAAAAATTACTTAATTTGGTTTATTTCTAAAAGTTTTTAATAATAATATACGTCAATATTTAGTTTAAAAATATAAATTTGAAATGACAAAAAAATAACTAACAAAAAAATCAAAATATTCATTATAATATTCATTATTATTATTATTAAAAAAAATTTATTATTAATCTTTATAATAATATATTATTATTATTATTATTATTATTATTTTCTTCTTATTATTAATTTCCTTATTATTGTTATTATTAATTTTCTTGTCATCATCATTAATTCTTATAACAATATTACATTATTATTATAAAAATTAATGATAATAAAATAAAATTTTAATAATAATAATAATAGTAAGAATAAAAAATTAACGTAAAATAAAATAAAATAACAAAATAATAATAATAATAATAATAATAATAGGAAAAAAAAGATTGTCTTTACCTTATCCTACAATTTCAGAAATAGCTAAAAATACTTTACCTATTCCGCGTTTTTTCAAAATAGGTAAAGAGATATCTTTGGCTATTCCTAATAGTGTAAGAATAACTAAACCAATAATTAATTATTCTGTATGTTACTTTTTAACTAATCAAATCAATAACTATTCATTAGGAATACATACTATTCCACTCAACTAAACATGTCATTTGTGTTTTGGTGTATCAGGATGAAGAAAGAGTGAGGATTTCCCCAAAATTGGATTCCACGTCAAAAATCCAAGCTTCCACAACTTTTGCTCTCGATTTGCTTTGTTCGGCTACTTTGTCGTGTGTCCTTCGCATCACCATTATCAAGGCCTCGGCTTCTTCCGATACCGAGCTTCGGCAAACCTCGGTTCAGGCCCTCCAGCAGTACACAAGCTTTGCACCATTTCTGTTTATACAATAATTTCACACATTATAACAATCAGATTATGAAACCTGGACATATTATAACTGTAGAAGCAATGGTCACCTGGCTTGAAATGTAACCACAACGTTCACAGGTCCCCTGCTCCGGCATCTTCGTAGAAGTGGAAATTCTGAAGTTCTCGCCGGATTTTATAATGTCGAGTATGGCCCTAGGTCTGCATGAGATCAATATATCGATATGTAAATAGTAAAATAGCAACTAGAAGCCAAATCCTGTCCTTGCTTCAATAGCAGAATAGAATAACTGGGTAACAACCTCATTCTCTCTAAATCTTTAATGAACTCCCGGGCAAAACCACGATATGCATTTGGAGAATATATACCTGCAATATGTAACCCTTATTAGAGGGATACGACATGGCAAATGCAGTATATGTAACGGCCGAGATGAGAAGAAGGCAAGACAGGGATAACAATTAAAGAAACGTGCTTAAGGAAAATGAAGATGGTGGTGGTAAAAGAAAAGAGTAATTACATTCAGTGGAGAAGTAGTCCAGCCTTTTGAAATAGGCATACGTGTGAATCTAGTTAAGGTTCTCCATCACTCACAACTGATACAGAAATCAAATCAGAAAGAACATATATTTCTATATTAAATCAAGTAATTAAGAAGCTCAGGATATATGACAATCTCCTTCTCATAGGTGTACTTGAAAGGCTTGCATCTCGGAATCGGACCATCTTCACCAGTTGTTATCGAGGTGCATCTACTCAATCTACAAAGATCCAGTTGTAATAAACAAAACAAGTATAAACACAAGAATGAGAGCATAATGACATATGGACATTGCATTACCGAGCAATATCACCACGCAAAATATTCAAGAGAACTGTTTCAGCAATATCATCTGCATTATGTCCTGTAACAAGCTTGTCTACTTTCAACAACGCAGCACCTCGATCTAGTGCCTTCAATACAAAGACATCAAACAATCAAATCAAAGCTAAAAATTTGAGGAAAACATTGTTATGGTAGATAAAGAAACTTGCAATATAGTCCAAATAATACATGTTTCTAATAGTTCAGAAACAAAACAATTTAAAACCATTGACACCTGCCGCCTGAAGACACCACAAAAAGTACAATTGTTCTTCAGACCAATCATCTTCACTATCTCATCCATCGTCCATCCATACAAGTCCTTGTAGGAAACAATCTTTAATGGCAGACCGTACTAGAAAAAGAGTAAGAACCAATTTAGTAGAAAGAAAACTAGTTATGGAAACTTTATCAATTGGCCAAACAATCCCAAGATTCAATAACAAACCTGAACTTCATTTCTTTTAACTGTTTCAAGTGAATCATCCCTATATCCAGTAATCCCTTCATCAACCGACAAAAGGAACAAATCTAAGCCGTAATTGTGCCGGCGATTCAATTCCGATAACACATAGGCAAGCACCGTAGAATCTTTTGCAGAAAAGAACAAAATATTAGAATGCTAAACAAAGGATTAAACAAAAAAAAGTTTTAAATAATTAAATCGGATTGAACACCTTTTCCACCAGAGGCACCGATAGCGATACGCTCACCAGGGTTGAACAGCTTGTTGTCTACAATCACTCTGTGGATTTCTTCCTCAAACACCTCATAGAAACACTCTCTGCATATCTATTTTTCGATTTCGGAATATCAGAAGGTGAATTTTATTGAATCAAAATAACCAAACACAAGGTGAATGAATGAGAGAAAATTTGTTTCACCTGGTCTAGGGTTTTAGGTCTTTTGAGAGCTGCTCTCCTCTGGTTACAAAGGCAACAGAGACGAGTCCCAGTCCTCCTGGGTTCTTTTGCCTCCATGTCTTCCATTAACACACTCACCCAATAAGCGCTTATTTAACACCGTCTTCACTCTTCAGTCTGTTATTCTTATTCCGTATGTTTTCACGTACACTTTTTTCATTTAAGAGACATCGTTTTATATTTAAAAGGCCATGACCAAAACCGATCTTCCCATATGATCAGGCCTAATTTGTCATACTTAAATGTAATATTTTAAAAAAAAGGCCGAAATTTAAATTTGAAAGATTCAATTAATACTATACTATGGTAAAAATAATTAAATAATTAAATAAAATTAAAAACTTTAAAATATAATTAGCTTTATCTTCAAAATTTTAAAATTAAATTAAAAAATTATTAAGTAAAAATTAATTAATTAATTTTAATTTTACAAAACTTATTATTTAACTAATTAATTCATCTATTTTTTACAATAAAAATTATTAAAACAAATCAAACCAAAACTTTAAAAACAAAACTAAAAAAATTAAATGGGTTAAAATTTTTACAATTAAACAACTTAACTGATTTTTAATCATTGCTTAAATGTATGTATCTCCAATTTCAATTAACCACAAAAGATTAGAAATTTATGGGCACAAATTCGAGAACTTAAAATGAAACTGAATATCGAAACAGTCTTGTTCCACAACTTACAATAAGGAGCATCTGATCATCCAAGTATTAGTGCACCTTTGGATTCCAAAACCTTTGATTGTCTACCGATAATCATACAAGACCTAAATTCCGTTGTGAATAAACAACCAGTAATTACGAATATATAGGTTAAAAACAATCCTCGGATTGTACAAGAACTTTACAAGATCAATGGCATTCGATTGCAAAGTGACTAGCAGAAGAAGCAATTGTTTCAAGCAAAATCCTGCCGATCTTGGCCGGTCGAAAACACGATAGTAAATCGCTAGAAATCAACACTTATCCTGCCCACGGTCACCCTGAAGTCGTCGACGTACATCACGCTGCAGTATCTCCAGGTAATCCTGAAGAAGGAAAGTATAATCATCAGCTCACGCATACATTGCAAGCGTGGAAAAAAATAAATACATTAAAAGAGCAATAAAAAACATAATACTTACATTGGCTAGATCCTCATTGTTGCTCAGTTCACGCACAGCTTCAACAGAAGCGCTTCCATTTTGTTCCACTCTTACTGCATTCTCAACTGCAGTGCGAAAAACATCTCCAGGTGTATCAAAATGTCCAATTCTTCGAGCCAATTCCTCGGTGTCGATCTATATAAGGATGATAAAAGGTAAGTGAGTACAGGGAAACAAATAAACTGTACAAAAGACACTCTGGCAAGCAAATGAACCCCTCGAGCGAAACTTGTGAGCAAAGGATTCATCATACCTGGTTGGCTGAATGGATAGATCTTCCATCTCCACTCAGTTTTCCCTCATGAAGTTGCTGCTGGGATTCAGGTCGTGCGCCAACAAACGGTGGTGGTGTAGCTGATGCATTTCCAAAAACCTGGGAAACTACCGGCATCATCTGTTGAACCATCCTTGAAAGATCGATCCCACCACCTTGGCCACCGCCCAACCCTGAAAACATATTTCCAAGATCTTGACTGTCGACCTGCTGAGCAATTTGACTGACAGAAGACATTACTTGAGGATTCTGAGTGAGCTGTTGCAACATAGTCCTCAACATATTGGGAGAACCAAACCCAGTTTGTTGTGAGAAGTTTGTCAACAAGCCATCCAAAGCAGGGCTTTGCAAAACCTGAGACATTTCACCAGCAGCATCAAACTGGCCATCAGATTGTTGCTCTCCTAGAGGCCTATTATCAGCCATATTTTCCAAGGAGGCTGCCTGACCAGAAGGTGTGGTGTCCGGTCCTGCTCTATTTGCACTGCGGGATGCAAGAGATTGTAAAATCTGCCTGCCACTCATTCCAGTACCAAGGTCATGATCATGTGGGGAAGTGGTTGTTCCAGAATCACCCTTGACCAATGATTTCGGTTGCTTGACTTGCTTCTAGACATCAGTAAGAAATCCGTCAATTATTCTTCTCTCTTTTCAATTACAAGGAAAAAAAGGCCTTAAATGACAGAAATAAATAAAATGGATATAATTACATAATCAATGTTTTTCCAAGACAAGGCAATACATAATTACAGGATCCGATTTATCATTTAATTCTCACAACACTCAACACTGATGAAAATATTGATAACCAACACAGAGCACTCATGTTTACTAAAATATCATGAAGTCATTGCTGAAAAACACCCCATAAATAGACGAATTAAAGCTACCAGACACCCCATTTAGCAACTAATTAAAGAACTTAAAAGAAAAAAAGTTCAAATACCTTGCGGTCCAAACCCCCCAGCCCAAGTCCTATTGGGACAGATCTAGCACCATCTGGAATGTCATGCTGATTACTGAAACTTGTAGCATTTTCTGAAGTCCCTTCTAACTTAACCAAAGACTCCTCAATTGAGGATCCTTCCGAGTAAGAATCCTTGGCAGTCACTAAATTGTCCCTGGTCTCATTGTTGCAAACTCTAGTTTGCTCATCCTGTGTTATCCTCAACATAACTTGTATCAGCAAACAAATGGTCAAAGGTCAGTATAAACGAACGTTGAGGTGGACAAATACATACCCTATGGTCATTATCGGGAACAGTGTCAGCGAAAGGTACACTAGATTCAGCAGCTCCATTAACAACCATGCTATTAGAATGTTCATTGTTTGCGTCATTACCTGCACTACCTACAACAGTGCTTCGTTGAAATCTCGTCATCAAAACCCATAATAACTTGTAACCAAGCATTCATCAGTACTTTTAGAACAACAGCAAGCTACCTGATGCTGGCTGGACTTGCATGTTACCAGTGAAATTCCTTAGCTGGGAATTAATTTCAGCTACTAAAGAGGAAATCGAAGAATCCGATGATGGCTGCGGAATTGTAACACCTATACCAGGTTCTGCAGTATCGGGCACTTGAATACCACCAGCATTTGAAGGCACTGCAGCTGCAATCACATTTCTCATCGGAAGAACCCTCACAGTGCTAGAACCACCTGAACCAGTATTATTGCCACGTTCTCCTTGGGCGCCTTCTCCGTTACTTCCCCTCGTACCCAGGCTTGACAAAACTGGAGCCATTGAGCTGCCTAATAATGGAGTGTCAGATGGGAACTAAAAAGGTACTCATTAAGTGAACAGAAAAGGGCTTACTGTGCTAACCTGCATGAATATGTATATTAACGTGTCTTGGAGCATTTGGAACACCAACGGGGCCCAGAGATGTTGGATTTGAAGGTGGAAAAGTACTGCTAAAAAGGGAATGGGTTTGAAGAGGGAATGGCTGCAAAGCAATTCAACAAATTCAAACAATATAGTCTTTAGCTTGAAGCCAAGTAGATGACTTTCAAATGATATACATGTAAAGAACAGTGCAAAAACTAAGGTTGAAGTATTAATCAATTAGCAATGCACTTGATGCGGACAGAACATGTGCCTGTAGAATCTAACATGTGGAGAGTAAGCACCAAATTGCTAAAAATTATCCTTTCACGAACCTGGACCATTATGGGATTAGGCCCCGATGGAGATATATAAACTGCAGGCCCGGCATTTACAGAAGATTCTGCCTGTGAATTGCAATAATTTTTTTAAAGAATTGAACAGTTAGAAATTAAACCAACAAAAAAAGAATTCAGACATACAGGAGATTGTCCCATTCGCAATGTTAAGATTGTACGACCAAGTTCCAAAAATAGAGCCCCAACATGTTGCATAGAAAGGCCAACTTGTGCTGATTGTGTCTGAATTTGTCCTCGTAAATTGGGATCAGTAGAAGCTCCATCCTGTTCCAAGCGCCTAGCCATATGCTAGAAGGTCATAGTACAAATAAACAAGGAACAAAGCACATGATCAGATGATATGATCTTCGAGCAACTTATGTTGATAAATTTCAACAATTTCTAGATGGATTTATCTTTTCATCGTTTTGTGGCCAGAAGAATACTAATCCTATGTCAAAAACATGCAGAATGTACCTCTAAGAACCAAAAAGCAAATATATCACTCATCATCACAAATTCTACTCTAGGTGAATATTCTGGCTTACTTATTTACACATCTATCAGATATTGGAAAAACATGTTATTTTTGCTTCAACATCACTTATTTACACATCTATCAGATATTGGAAAAACATGTTATTTTTTCTTCAACATCTAAACAAATAATCAATTCATATCAGAAGCTCTAACTATGACTTTATTAAACAGTAATCAATAGACTCACCATCACTGAAATACGAATGTATATACTAAAATCACATACCTATTTCTCGTCATGACTCAGGATCAAAATACAAAACAAATGATACCAGATTAAAGAAAGAAAAATGAGATTTGAAAATGTAGAAGGAAACAAATCATGAATTTACCACTAATGTTGTAGAGATAGGGCCACTGAGAAACGCTTCCGCTTGTCGTAAGATAGTAATCAATGCTTCAGGTGTTCGCAAACCCCGGGTATCAAAAGGTAATTCCGTCCTTGGTAATTCGCCTGCAGTGGATGAAGATGAACTCAGCTGATACCCTAATATAACCAAATTGAGTTACTTTCTGCAAGATGAGCACATAAAACTAAACAGGGCCTTTCAATTATCACCATTGTGCACAAGTGTCTGATCCATGCGGGTCATAAACTCAGAAATTGTGCTTAAGGAGTCGGGAATTGGCTGAAACAAAAAAGAAGAATATAGCTTCAGTAAAAGAGGTACACGTCAATGAAAAATGTATCTTACTAAATATCTAACTACCGAATGAAGTGATGGAATTGGTATGGCTGCAGTTAGAGGGATTTGAACCACTTGGGGCTGCGATTGGAATGGTGGACTGGGTGATGCCTGGCTAGGTTGTGTTTGATTCACTGCAGGGTTCTGACCACCAACATTACCACGCAAACCACCAGCTTCATTTCCTTGTTGAGCCTGACCCATCACACTATGCTGAAATGAAATAATCAGTCATTCATACTACTGATTTAACACAACAAAACTAAACTTGCTCACAATTTTGATGGGAACAATTCAACCCAAGAACAATTGAATAACAAAAAGTAATCAGCAAATGACAAATTGTGCTGTACAATGCAACAAGAGTATGCAAAACTGAAGCAATCAACATCAAACTTTCCTTCATTTAGAAGAAGAAAAGGGTATTTTCCAGCACTGCCAAGAATCACTATCATGAAATTGGCCATGACTAGTAAAGCTGATTGATTTGGTCCCAGAATGAGAAAGGATGAAAAATAGTATTAGCCATGCGAAAATCCAAGCATATATTAATGGCATGGAGCAGGAAAAGAATGCTGAATAGGGTATACCATTAACGTGTGAAATAGTGGAGATACAAAATGCGAGGATTAACAGCACAGTATGAGAATTTGCCCAATTATATAGCATGATCATCTGAACATGTGGAATTTCAAGGATACATCATGTCATATCTGTATGCATAGCAGACATATCATATGGTGAACCTTTTCAACTGATCGTGGTACTAACCAAAGTGGGAGCTTGCATGCCACCAATGCCAGTAGTTGCGGCCTGACCACCAATTCCAAGAGAATTTAGAACAGCCCCTATAACCTATATATCACACAACATTACCAAACATATTAATAAGCATTTTAATTTTAAGAGATTTGACACAAAGTCAAAGACCTCAACCTAAGATGCAAATGAAGTACCAGAGAATCTATAAAACAAAGGGAAGAAAGCATACCCGACTCATGTCTGGTACAGCTCCTTCTCCATGATCCCCAACATTAAAGGTTCCAAGAACTACACTATGTGATATTTGCCCGATACGATTTCTTGGAACACCAGAACCATTTTCATTTCCTAATAATTTAAGTGAGAATTATTATTTTATAAGTTTATAAGAAATAAAATAATGCAATCAGAACTGGACCAGAACGGTGGCATACTAATTTAACACAAATAACTCGATTACCATCAGACACATTTGCATCCCTAGAGCTAGCATCGGCAGAAGGCTGTGGCTGTGATTGTTGTGTTGGCTGCCTTGCCACCAAGTGTAGTGTATGCCCATTCTCCAACTCTATAAATAGTCAAGGGACCAATTTTTGCATATTGAAACATAATATTCCTGGCTATAAAAATGCCCATTCAGGAGTAGCAATCAATATTCTTAATTTATGGTCAGAGATGACAATGAAGCACATAGAATCAGACTCAACTGCAGTCTTTTCTAGCATCGCATTGCATAAGTACCAAAGAACTTTAACCAGAAGATAAATTAGTGTTTAATGACAGGATACGATATTCAGAGAGGAGATGTTCATCCTTCAAGACTTTCCCCCGGAAAATAAGACGTTGTTGACCAACCGGAACACCGGTTTGATCTGCTATTTTCTCCTTAAAGACTAAAACTGGCATCTGTAAACATTCCAACAACAGCAACATAAGATATTCCATTTACTGTTAGGATTACTAGGAACATAACACTGCTCAAATGCTAGCAAAAAAGTGTCAAAAGTTTACAAGTGGAAATTGGAGAAGCTAATTTCCAAACTTTTGAGCCAAAACCACATATCTCTAAGATAAATAATGGTATAATTTCACGAAAACAAAAATTCATTAGTTGATGCTTACGTTCTTGTCAACTTGAAAACTGTATATCTGTGACTCTAAAGTCTTTATATTAATCTCAATACTTGCATCTGAACCATCTACTGTGTTACTTGTACTGGAACCTGCATTAGAATATTGATCTGCCATGATGGGCCAACTGCATCCAAAGAATACAACACATGAACACCAATAAATAAGTAATTGCACAAAATTGTTGAAGGCTTATAATTAACAGTTTTGTGAAGACACGCGGGATCTGAAAGAGCTGTACCATTACAAGAGTCATGCATTAAAGTTCCTGTATCTTTTAAGTAGATATCACCCGAGGGTATTCTTGGTTTAGCAAGGCAACGAGATCCCAGCTACCATCTAAATCCTATGTTTTCTTTTAACATATATGAACAACATTGAAGTGACTCTCTCCCTTTCAAAAGCATTTATGCGTAAAGGGTCATTTCTAACTACTTACACATCTATACCTTCCATTTACAAAAGATATTGGATCAAACTTTCCACGGTTTTGAAAATATTACATGTCATCATTGCCTCAGTTTCGAATATAATACGTGGCAGTTTCTGGTAAACCTTGATCAGAGTTTCTGTACTTTTCCTCCATATTGAAATAGCACATTAAATGTATCATTTCAGCATACATCATAACAATCATTATTGGTCAATCTACTAATTTTAACTGCATATTAATAATTATGCCAAACTGGGAACTTAGAAGGGCCAATAATGGGTGATAATCACAAAATAATGCGATAGCAACATTCTCCGTGCCAGTGAGAAAGATCGATCACAAATGTCTCCAATATGAAGGATAAACCTTCATTCAACTCAATCTATATGTCTACACAAGCGGCAAATTTTGGCTCTTCCCGAATTCCACCAGAGATACAAATGTTCCAAACGCAAACAACCACAACATTCCAATCTAGGACCAAACAGATTACACCCAACAAATGCAATAATCGACGATAACAAGACCTCAAGTCTGCAAAAATTTACTCTTTAGGGTTCCTAACACCAAACACGAAACTCATCAATCAACATGCAAATGACAAACGCACCCTCACTATCCTCATGAGTCATGACAAGACAGTGCCTTTTGCATAAACACTACATTTAAACATCGCAGAAAAGCCGTCCAAGTGGTCTGTTCAATCAAAACCTCCAAAACGACCACATTAACAAAATCAAACACACAAAAATAAGATCAAAATGAGAATCGACACAAAAGTTAGATAAACAGCAATAATAAATGCTATACAAAAAAAAAAGAGATCAATTTAGGGTTTAATAAACAACGGAAATGAAAAAAAAATTATCATCACGTAAATGCACAAACCTCCATCCATTATATAGCACGAACAGTAAGAGAACGAAATGATCGAAAACCGAGAAGAAGAAACAAACCTGCTCTAACTGGCAACAGAAAAGCTTCGCAGATCGAGAGCGAAACTGAAACAAGATCAAGAACCGAAAGATTTTTAGGAGTGTTTGGAGGATTCGCAAACCAAATTGGAATTTACGAGAAAGAAGGGGGGAACTTTGGGAGCAAAAGAAACGGAGCTAACTTCTTTGTTAAGCCTGCCCCTAAATTCCAGAACAATCTAGACCAAGAAACGTTGCGCTGACGATTAGTCAACCTATACGACGCCGTCTTCACAGGGCTTTGACTTCTTCGCCACTCAACCTATCTTTTACTCTAGTTGCGGATCCGACCCGATTCAGATTACTTGCTATGTAGGGTTAGCTACAAAGTTGAAGAGCATGGTTGTATGAAAAATTTGAATTAAAAATTGTGTGAATTTAGATTTTATTTGTTTTATGTACATAAATCCTAACTCTTGCGTGACAAGTTGCGTGGATCATTCGAAAACAACTTTTTTTATTAAGTAAGATAAGGCTGTATATTAACGGACCTCTCAAATTTTCGCGATTCAGCGAAATTTTAATTAAATATTGATAATGATAATGATGACGAAAAAATTTTAATATTTTTTATTTAGTATAAATAAACAATAACAATAATAATAATTTAATAAAAGTTCAGCTAATTATAAAATTTTAAGAGCTTCAGAAGTACATAGCCTTGCTCCTAAATATTAGAGAGGTGGTTTATAGTAGAATTACGTAAAAATTTATTTTTATTAATATTTTTTATTTATAAATCATATGAGATTATAGTCTACTAAGTTTATTTAAGATAAAATTAATATTTTTAGTTTAACATTTTAAATTTTAGCTGGATCTAAAGTTAATAAATAAAATTTAAATTAACCAAAAAATAATATGAAATTAAATAAAAATTTAAAACTCCTAAAAATTTTAAAAGAATTTTAAACAATGTTTTATTTTATTTTAAATTTTAAACTGAACTTGCTTTCCAATGAATCTTTTTTTTTGTTGCTCACGAGATGTCCTAGAAGGGTCCCAACTATAGGAAGGTACCTTTAAGCCATCTACACCTAGACTAATCCTCGCTCGAGTCGGGTAGATCCCTTGCGGGAGGGAAAGCTCTAACTCTAAGTTTTAAACGGTTGCATACATAAGGAGAGTTCGAACTTGCGACCTCACTTAAGTCAAGAGAACTCACGGAATGGTTTCAATTTAAGCCATCCACACCTAAACTAATCATCGCTCGAGCCGAGTAGATCCCTTACGAGAGGTAAAGCTCTGACCCCAAGTTTTAAACGATTGCATACATAAGAAGGTTTCGAACTTGCGACCTCACTTAAATCAAGGAAACCCTTACCAACTCAATTATTATTATCACATAATGGTTTCTATTTGACTTGCCCGATAAGTATGAATAAATGAACAATTCCTGAAATGCTACAATCACCATGATTTAAGCATTTGTCTTAACATTCTCATGTAAACCGTGCAATATATATAGATATCAGAAACCTTTAACCTTTGGCTCTAAGCCACTGTAAAAGCGCTAGAAGAACCTGTGAAGTACTCTAAAGTAGCATTCTGAGATTTCTTAGACGACCCAAAGTGCCTTAGCCTGTAAACACCAGAGCTTGCCTCCTCAGGCACTTCCCATTCGATGGTTGCCAGATTAGAGAAGGTAGTGAAGTTATAATCTAACGACCACTTGAAATACAAACTCAAATCATCATCATCATAAACTGGAACCCAACGTCGTCCCTCTTGAAGAAGCTTCTCAACCACTGCGAATGTACCTTCAGTGAATAGGTCATTCCTGGGGTTACCACTCAAGAAGGTGGCACTTACGGTGTCACCTTTCGTGAATGAGCCATTTGTGGGTTGAGAAACATCTTGTTTCAAGTCACCGAAGTTTATACCACGAGGAAGAGGAGATTCTCCCAGAGGGTCGAGAACAAGTTTGAGTTGTTTAGGTGAAAGATCTGGTGGTGATAAATCTGATCCAATGGTCTCTCCCTTTGCCATGGCGCTTGCTAG
Source organism: Erythroxylum citrifolium (assembly GCA_026284465.1). Classification (NCBI taxonomy): domain Eukaryota; kingdom Viridiplantae; phylum Streptophyta; class Magnoliopsida; order Malpighiales; family Erythroxylaceae; genus Erythroxylum; species Erythroxylum citrifolium. The sequence continues at coordinate 676,192 of JANKOE010000006.1, read as the reverse complement.
TTTTCTGAATTCTTGGACATAGGCTGATAAGGTATGAGGACCATATAGTGTTGATGAAGCCTGCATGCATGTTCCATTGCATATCGTTAAGGCATTACTAGCAACCCCTTGTCAATCCTAATTTATTAATCTCGTCTAGTATTTACCCTAAAAAAGAGGGGGAAATTGGCACTGCATACCTCATAACGAAGATGCCCATATTCTTCAAAAGTTGCAATATACTGCGAGTATGTGTTGGTGAGTCCTGCTATTACAACCTGGGTGTTATTATTGAATTCTCCTCTGCCATCACTCACTAGTGTTTCTTTTACTGCCTCTCTTAGTCGCCTTCCGGCCATTGTTGTGAACTCTGAAAGAACTCAAAACAGCCATATTTGCTTACATTATCTCGCAAAACACCATGGATCTAGTACAGAAAGAGACCACTTTTATAACGGAGTGAAAGAGAACGAACCTCCTGGTACAGAAAGAATTACTAGTTGTCCCACCCTCAGTATCTGAATTGGAAGAACAGCAGGCTGCACCACGAAAAGCGTCATTCCAATTTAGTCAAGGATTTCTCGAATCAATATTAATTGCGAATAATGTAACATTTTGTCTAATTATTTTAAGGTGATGAATCCTAAAATATTTTCAGTTAGCAAAATTAAATGAAATAAACCCTTGAGTTAATAAAAGGTTTGTCACAATCATTTAATACTAACTATTCAAATTTGATTAGATTTAAGTTCGAGTTTAGACTTAGCTTCTAAGTTTGGTAATTTTTTTTACTTGACTAATCATAATAAAATTTCTCTAAGTATGAATTTAAACAAGTGTGAAGTTAATAAAATGATTTGATCATACTAAGATTTAAGCAAATAGATTTGATCTTTCAAATTTAAACTTGAACGTGAAGTATTTAATTAATTATAATCATTTTTAAATTTTAAATATAGGGAGATATTTTTTTATAAGACGAAGGAACCCGCAGACGCTATCTTTTGGATATGCACTGAGTAAACTTTCGAATTGACATAATAGCCTACAAATCACGCCAACCAGGTACTTCACATAGGCAAGTCTTGTACGACAGGCTCGATCGAGAGAGTGCAAGTATATATGAGAATTCGAATACAGAACCTTTTGGCCATGCTCCACATTCCACCTACTTAACCATCCCTAGGGGGGCACGATCATGCTCACTAAGAATTAATAAAAAACTATTTATGACTACGAACAACAAAAATTGAAATCAACTAATTAATTTTGCTCGAATTTAAAATTAAATATTTAAATTTGATCAGATTAAATTTGGACTTAAGTTCAAACTTAATAATTTCTTTTACTCGGACCACTTATTTCAAATTTTCTCAAGTTTGAATTTAAACAATTCTAAAGTCAACAAAATGATCTAATCAAGTTAATGCAAAATTCATGTTCACATTTTTTTAAAATGTATTTGAATTGTTATATGATTTTTTTTTCAAAATCTAAATTTAGGTCGATCTAAAATCAAAAAAATATTTAATTAGCTAGGGTTTTGACTTTTGATAAAAATGATGAAATGTAGGGCTTGAAGGGCTTACCGCCCATGCATAGGGAAAATCCATTTCTCCTGTGGACAGCAAAACAGGCTTAGGCTTCTGGCATTCCACCTGATATGGGCTTGGCTCTTTCAGGACATCCCTCATTTGTTTCCAGAGCTTGTTGATCTGCAAGACGAGAGTGGACAACCCCGCCAAATAGGCATAAATTTCACATGACTTAGGGTGTGATACGAAACATAAAGCATATATTTTTGGCTCATTGGACTAGAGATAGTCCGGCTCGGACTGCCTAAAACAACATCATTTTTGACTCTTGCCAACCCTAGCCCAAAGTTACTGGATTCTGACCTCTGTGTCACCTTGTTGGAACCCAAAAACACCAGGACCATCCGTAGTTCCTGCCGCAAAACCTGGACCAAGAGCTGCAGGACAAGTCTTAACCACTTGGTTTCCATCTAACTCAACCTCAATATCGGTGAAGTTCAAGTAAACTTGGCGGTAATCAATCTTTCCACTCAATATCTCTTTAGCAGACGTGAATAGATCAACGGCCTTGGAGAATTGCCTCTCTCCGATGATCTTAGTGCTCAAGATTTCATCTGGGTGTCTGTTATTCGAATAAAAAACACAACTAATCAGGAGTTTTTGGTCATTCAAGTTCAAAGAAGTGTAGTGCCAAGTAAATTACCCAGGACCTCGGCCCAAGCAGAGTGTCTCATCACCGTGACACGACGAGCGATTGAAATCACAAGGCTGGCCGGTGTCGGAACAAAATGCACCTAGGACATTTGGGGTCACATCTCCAACGTTGGATTGACAAAACGCACCCACGAAAAGCGAATCGCTGTTCTTCCTCACTTTGAAGCTTTGGCTGGTTGTTCTGTCACATGGCTGTCCTCCTGTCGACTTGATTGTTTGTGCTTTTGCGATTAGCCTTCCAATGTCTACCTCGTACATAAAAACAAGTATACGTCAAGCTTTAGTCACTTACGGCCTGTTTGGTTCATGGAATGGAATAGACAAGGAATGGAATAATTATTCTTAGGAATAGAAAAGATGAGGAATAGAATAGAATGAGTATTACTTTGTTTGGTTGAAAGAATGGAATAGATAAAGAATTTCTATGTTTGTGTTTGGTTTAAAAATATAAACTTGGAATAGGCAAGGAATAACCAACAAAAAGACCAAAATATCCTTATCCTTATTATTATTGTTATTATTATTATACAAAATTAATAATAATAATAATATTATTATTATATAAAATAATTATTATTTTGTATACGATATTATTATTATTATTGTTATTTTTATTATACAAAATTAATTATCTTATTGTTATTATTATAAATTTTATACTTATTATTATTAATTTTATCAATTATTTTGATTCTTATTTTTATTATTAAATTCATTATTATAATTAATTTTCTTCTTCTTTTTTATTATTATTATTAATTTTATGATGATGATGATTATTATTATTATTATACAAAATTAATTATTATTATTATTATGATTATTACTATCATTATTATAAAAATTAATTTTATTATTATTATTATTATTAAATTCCTTATTATTATTATTAACTTTATTCTTCTATTTTTTATTATATTATTATATGAAATTAATATTCTTCTTCTTATTATTATTATTTTAGATAACTAAACAAAATAACACCTACGTCAATATAACTAGACAAAAGATCATAAACAATTATCTTTATGAGCAACATGATAGTGCAGTCAGAAGATGCCTCGTATGAATTACTCCATGATTTCTATGAACATTCAGCACACACTATTCATCTTCACAACAATGGGATTTTAAATCTCCTCACAAGTGCATAAATATTATATGTCATTTTAGTATATAACTATTCTTCTTTCTTATATTAATAAATTCATTACGACTGTATTTCAAAAGAAAAAGGATAAAGAGGATATTATAAGAGCATACGTCTTGCATAAATCCCTGAAATTCACAAATACAATCTTTCTTTGTTCCCTCACAAAGAACCTGTGGCGGCCTCATAACAGTTTTATGCCTATCCCCAGCGAGCTCTGGATTGTTCGCACGCAAAATGTTAAATACCCTACCAAGGAGCTGCTCATATGATGCAGCAAAAAGATAGTTGTGTTAGTCCAAGATA
>JANKOE010000006.1:655564-672408 GCA_026284465.1 Erythroxylum citrifolium | reverse complement strand
TTGCATATAATGTATCTATATATTTATATTGTGAATTTGTTATAAAATCAAATTGTATAAAAAATATTATTAATTTAAAATATCAAGCATATATATAAAAAGTAAAATTATATAAATATAATTAAGTTATACCAAAAAATTAATATAGCATTAAAGTATGATCATTTATTACTATACAAGATTTTAATGACAACTTGAAAAAATCTTATAGATAAAACAATAAATAAATAAATCAGTTTACAAATTATAAGATGTCAAGCTCAAATTATAAAAAAATTATAGCAAAACTCGAATGACTTTCTAATATTGTGTCGATGAGCTTGTAATCATAGAAAAAGTTTAGTTAAAATTAACTGAAAAATATTGTGATTATTGATACAATAAGTATTTGATTTTCATTAAATCAAACATCACATAACTTTACCATTCACAATATAATCACTCATCAGTTACATTTTAATCTATTCTGTAATCCGAGAAAAACGTACTAAATTAAAATTATTGTACATATAGGAAGTGAAACAAAAATGTATAGGAGATATAATTAACACTCTTCACTTTCCTCGTCATTTCTATCACAATCTAGACTAAGAAATATTTTGAATAACCTATCAAGTTTTGCTAATTTTGCTCGAGTTTCTTGTCACCTCATTGCTTTAGCTTGTAATGCAGCCTTAGGCTTGTTGTTTTCATCTTGAAGGTGTTCAATAATTGTTTTATATATTGAGGTTGAAACATTTGATCGACTTAGAGTCATGCCCAAGACCTTTCACAAAGCCAAGATAAGTATAAGTAATATATCACAAATGTCTTCTCCACTGAGCTTATTTCCCTTAAACATAGTCTTCTTTAATTGCTATCGCATCTTATTCTAAAATTAAAAAATAAAATCAATATTCAATCCAAATATTACTGGTGACTACTACATTAATAAATAAACAAAAATATTGAACAAACTTTTGTACTTACATAGTTGTCTTTTGCTTCTTTTGACACCCATCTTTTTCTATCCTTATAGTAAGTGACTTTATATAGTGTGATCGTATCACACTCTTATCTATATAATTCCTTTCTTACTATGTTTTATGAAACAAAAATAAAAAACACAATAAATAATGTAGTGTTTATTGATTTAAGTATAACTTGTAAACAAAGTTTTTACATATTAATTTCGGACAACGATAAAAGACTCAACCATTGATTAAGACGTGTTTTCATTTTTGATATAGTAACCTTTGCTTTTTCACAATTTTCCTAAATTAAGGAAAAAACATAACATAATTGCTAAATTATTTAATAAGATTATTGCAAGCAAACGTGAAGGCAAATAAAACAAACCCAAGCTTGCAGATCAACCGAATAATCACATAACTTATTCCAATTTTCTTTAAAAATTCGTTCGGGAACCTGTCTTTGTGCCTTCACATCAAAAGAAAAAAATTATAATACTTATGCCACATGAAACAACTATCTCTAGTCCTTTTCTCAATATTGAAATAACACAATTTGAAATATCTAAGTTATCATTATTCACAATATTCAATTTCAACTGTAAATAATAAGTAAAAGTGTAATTAATCTTAAAACCATCGAAATTATATTACATATGGTTAAAGTTTTTGAATAGTTACCGCAATTTTATCCAAAGCATTTTTAAGTAAGTTGTCTTCCTTGAAGCTGTTAACATGTTTCAAACAAGGTACTTATATTATCGCAATAATCCCTAACTCACTTATAATTTTGCAGATTAAAATTTATGGTACCAATTTATTAATTTGGTTAAAATTGCATCTCTCTCTTAATTTTGATAGCTACCACCTTCTTCCCTTTATTTCTTTATCATGCTTGATTAATCGTATTACTAAAGTAAAGGTATGATGACTAACAAGAAAATAACGATAGTGAATTATTGTTTACTAAACAACAATAGAATAGAAGGTCGTAATTAGTTGCTTAATGTCCTTTAATTATCACCATCACGTGTGGCCATCGTGAGTGACAGTAATATTTATTTGCACACTTTGTACTATGTTTTTGGTACGTAATATTTAATATAAATTAGTTAGCATGAGAACAACATCTGGACTTTAAGATATTTAAACGTCTTGTCTTATCGAAAACATTCCGTTGTGGAGTACAAAAACAATAACTAAGGTCAGAAAATGGTTGAGCTGTTGCAATAGGGAATCTTTATTTTCTTTTGTTGAAACTTGAAATACACGCGTGAGTAAACGGAATTAATGTATTGATCTAAACCAACAAGAAAGCTTCAATCAAGAGACATGGCTTCGTTTCAGTTCAGTGTGAAAGAGGGCTTCCGATGATGTATCAACCTCAAAGAAGGAGAGGAACATGAAACCCATTGGAAATACACAGATGAAAACCAACAGAAATACCCATACGAAAAAACCCAAACAAATTACCCAGATGTAGTTCATCGGAAATACGCAGATAAAATACCCACATGAAAACAAATACCCCTCATTCAATCGAAACCCATTATTCAATCGAAACAATACAAATAACTTACCTACAATCTGATGGTAGAACGCTAGAACGTCAAGAAGAGGAAGAACTTTTGCGGAGAAGAGGAAGAACTTTTGATGAGAGGCTCCGAGATACTTCAGCTGTTGAAGAAGAAAAACAAGTTTTGGGAAGGATAGGTTTGTAAAAAGGAACAAGCTTAGATGGAGAAGAACGATTACGCAATCGTCGATTAACTAAAAACAGGTTTCAGTCGGGTTTAGCTATTCTTTAAAATCGCAGAATACGTATTGATATAGAATAAGTATTCTGTGTTTATTTTAAACCAAACACGGGTTTTATTATTACTGATGAATAGGGTGGGAATAGAATCCTTATTCTCTTGTACCAAACACGCTGTTATAGTCTTGGTACGTGGCTCCAAGAGCAAGAGTTTTCGTAGTTTAGAACGGAATCTAACGGCTATGAAGGCCCCGGCCCTAAGGGATGAACCCGAAATTTCAATCCTTTTTGTCATCGCTAATGATAACTGCAAGCTTATATTAAAGCTGAAAAACAAGAAAAATGTAAGAAAGAGTTGCCTGGTGTCTTGGAAGAGTAGGCGATTGTTGAATTAGCTTTTGCATGACTAGTGAACCAGTCTTCAAACAACCTAGCAGCTGCTCCTTTGTTGTCTCCACTAATGAGCTTATTGTTTTTACTCATGGACGTACCATGAGTGGCGTACCAACTGAAAGCTCCTACACTCCTTCCACTACCTCCATCAACAAACTTCAAAAGTGTCATTTCCTTATCAACGTTTGAATCGTATCGAACTCTCTCTTCTTCTGGGTTTTGCTGGTAAGCACTCGGGCTTCTGTTTATTCCTGCATTCTCTACATCCCCTACAAAGCACCACACCACACCACACCGCCATTTTCAGAGCTCATGGTGACAATAAGTTTCTTATGGAGTTTGGATGCTTATAGCTTACCTTTGTTCATGAAAACTGTACCAGGCTTTAGGTTCTGGTGTGCCTGAACTATGCTTTGTTCAATTGCTTTAACAATGGCGTCGAATGATTGTTGGACAAATCCCAGAGTAGTAACAGAGTAAAGCAGGTACTGCAAGTAACCTCCAGGTCCTGCATGAGTGTGAGTCCCGCTTATGGCTACATTTTCCTTGGCGTACAGGTCACCGTACCTTGCAATAAAAGGCATTAACAGTACATGATCACACTTCAAAGGAGTTTAGTTGCTATCATCTCTCAAATTCATGACGTTATTTATATATATATAACAAAAATATTTGAATGTTATATTCGTTAGAAATGTAACATGAACACTTAGGGCGTGTTTGGCTCGCTTGGAAGAATAGTAATAAGAATTATAATCGCTTCCATTTCTCCCTATCTTAGGAGTACAAGTATTGCCTCAAAAGGAGATATAAAGATACTGTTAATCTAATCATAAATATTACTAATCATCATTTTTTTTCCTTATTCCTTTTTTTTCATACTAATTAACCAAACACTTCCTTAATTTTACAAAATAATAGAAGTTATATACTTCTGTGTCTGTTTTAAGAAATTTTTTAAAAATCTCATAATTTTTAAAATTTTTGAAAAAATTTCAATTTTTAGAAAAAATCTTCTTCAATTAAAAAACTAATTTTTAAAAATTTTATATTTTTAAAAAATTACTCTTTTAGACTTAAGTTAAAAAATAATGATAAAACGCATATAATAAAGTATTAAATGTAAACTAATTAAATATCATTTATATAATAACTCAATTCATCACTTAAATTTGACTAAATAAATTAAATTTGAATTACAATAATAATTATATTAAATATTAAGTTAAGTTGAGTTTAATTAATTAAGTTCAAGTAATTTCAGTTGTAATATTAGCATTTTTATTGTATTTTGTCGCTATTTTTTAACTAAAAATTAATAACAACTTTTTTTTATAAAATGAAATAAAATTGATTTTTTTCAAATTTCTTAAAAATTAAGAAATTTTCTAAAATTTAAAATATTTCAAAGAGCTGCAAACCTTTTAAGCTATCTATATCCCCATTCTTTTACCTGGATTTTAACCTCTCCAGCACTTTAATAGTGACTAGCTGTGAAGCCATACCCGCGTCAAGATTCACAAAAGCAAACCTTGCACCACCTTGACCACTCTCTGATACAATGAAAGCCCTAGCTCGCAGCCGGAAATGTATACCGGCGGTGGTTTGTTCGATGTTCGCATAACCCATCATGTTAATTTCGGAAGCTGGGCCGGTCATGTCATAGCTCCCAACTCCGATCAAGTACTCGCCATTAACGGCTCCTGTAACTGCGCATAACAGGATTCCAAGAGAAAGAGTCGCTAACCTCCTACAAAACATTTTCTGACTATCAACAAATTTGCATTTCATGTACAGATATTTATATTAATCTCATGCCATTAGAGGTTGCTGTACCGTAGCTAGTGTAGTTATCATCAATGGCGGTTCTTAGGATTCTTAACATTTCTTCTTGGGTGGCTCCGTGGGAGGATCAGAACAAGGAGTGCTCTTGTCCATTGTGATGTGTATGGATCACGATCTAATTGACTTGCAATGTTAATTTGTCCATTTTGGACATGTAAATGCTTTTTTTTTCTAGCACTAGAATTTACCGATGTCTTAAATTGAATCCGAAATTAAAAGTTTAAAACCGTAAAATAAGAGGTTTGAAGTTTAAAAGATTCAGGTATTAAATAGTCATAAAATCAGTTAAAGAATAAATAAAATAAAAAATAAAAAATTGTATTTACTTGTTGAAAAATTGAAAGTTTAATTAAAAAATAAAAGCCAAATAAAGATTAATTAATTTATTTTAGTTTATAATAACTTATTAATTTACAAAATCAACCGATTAATTAATAAAATAATAATTTTTAATAACAAAAGTTATTAAATTAAATTGAATTAAAAAGTTGAAAATCGAACAAACTTATAATTAAATATATTGAACTGGTTAGATTTTAAATAATTGCTAAATAGTAGTCACTAAACTTTTTTTTAACAAATAATATGAACATAAATTATAATTATAATCATAATCATAATTACAATTATGTTCGATAACTTAAAACCTGCTTTTAAAATAGTTATAATCTAAATATCATTTTTCTTTTAGGTCTTGTGTTCAATTCTCTCTATCTATGCTATCTTGATCGAGCCTGTTGTATAGGCCTTGCTTAATGTGGAGTATCCGGTTAGTATAATTTGCAAGTTGTTGTGTTAATCCAAAAATTTACCTAGTGCGTATTTAAATAGTATCGACTATAGGTCCCTCTGTTAAAAAAAAGTAAATAACAACTTTTTTTTTACGAGGTGTTCTAAGAGGGTTTCAATTATAGGAAGACACTTTTAAGTCATTCACATTCAGATTAATCCCTGCTTGAACTAAATAGATCCCTTCCAAAAAAGTAAAATTTTGAACCCAAATTTTAAATGATCGCGTACATAAAGGCGGTTTTTCTTAACCCAGAAAAGCTGCTTATTAACTTAGCACTGGGGTTGTAAATAACAACATTTATTTACGAAGACTTGCATTTATGAGTGGCCCAACCAAGTAGGTGACTAGCCGACAAGAAAATGAAGGGTATGATCATAGCAAATGTCGCAGTCACTGCCCATATCGATAAGCTTCATTTTGGGGTGAAACACAAATGGAAAATGATGTATGGTGCCGACGTTGATCACCCTCACCTCGCGAGTCTTCTAGCATAATAAATAATTAAATAATGAATGAAATTGAAATGTTATAATATAAAACAAGCGGATAAAAGAAATAGACATTTGTTGTAGTTTAATAAATTTTAAACAATATTTTAATTTTTAAAATTTTAAAAAAACTTCTACTTTTTATTTTAAAAAAACTATTTTTCATATATAATTTAATTAAAAAAAACAACGAAGTACACAATTCATGAAACAGTTATTTTAATCAAATACTACTGATATAACAATTCAACTTAGATATTAAAATTAAATCGAACTAATTAAATATAACTCAAACTAATTATTAATTTAAGTCAATTTTAATTAGTTTGAACTAAACTTAAGAACTAATTTGAGTTATTATATTGATAACATTTAATTAGTCTACGTCTAATATTCATAATGCTTATATTTTGCTATTATTTTTTAACTGAAATGTAAGAAAATAATTTAAAAAAATGAAAACCGTATAATTTTTTATAATTTCATAGATCACATAATTTTTCTAAAATTTTCTAAAACTCGCGAATTGTAGACAAGTCAGTTAGGAATATCCAATCCAAATGGTATTGGCCTCGTTTGGTTAGCTACCAATCAGTTATTTTTTTAGTTAATTTGTTATTTTCAATTGCTTGACTAGTTGAACAGCTACTAAAAGTGTTTGGAGAGTGGCTGATTTAAAACAAACAACACAAAATGAAAACGCTCCTACTTAGGAGCATTTTCTACCAACAACCAAAATTTAAAATATCAAAAGCCGATTGTGGCCTTTAAATTATATTGCTAAGTTGTGTAAGATTTTGCTGCTTAAATTGTATTCTTGATTAAGTTACAATTAAGTACCACACGCGTCATATTTTTGTTGGTTCTAACATACAACAATTTCTAATAAGTAGAACAACCTAGTTGAGGTTTCCAGGTACCTACGTTTTTAGGAACAATGTTTGTTCTTATAATTGTTTTATGCAGTTATATGTTAGAAATAAAATGTTCAAATTAAACGAAAATGAAAATAGAAATAGTTGCTTAAATTTCTCATAGATGATAAAACAGTACAGGTGAACATGATTTCTCTAAAATTTAAATTCTTATAAGAACATTCAACAAAATACTAAGATATATAATATTTATATTCTTATAATTTTTTGATAATCATGTTCTTATAAGTCATTTTTACACATAAACAGTTAATACTAAATAGCTAATTTTATCAAACATCTCTAACAAAAAATTAATCAATCCGCTGATTAAATCAGTTAATATAATCAATCAACTATTAACTAATAACTAATACAATCAACTGATTATTAAATAGAACATTGTATTTCTCAGTAGCCCGTCATTCTTTGTCATCAAGCCCGACTTTGAGTAAGGGGCAGAAAGAGTACCTATTCAAAGCCTACTTCTATGAAGAATAAAGTATGAATCATTATTGACTCTTTAACTCTCATAAATCAAAAAGGACTCCTATTTTATTTTTTATAAGAGCCCATTTTTAATTTTCATAAATAACAAAAAAGGTAAAATAATACCCTTTTTACTTAATTCAGAACCGTAAAATATTAAGAACGGCCAGATTGTAACGAAGGGAGTGGAAGAAATTGCTATATAAAGAAACCGAAAGTGATAAAGAAATTGCTTTTGTCCACTTCGAACGGTCTGTAAAGATCATGGAGCACTTGAGGAGGGGTCATCTCATAAAGAAATTAAAGGCTTTTCGGTAAAGCAGAAATTGATCGCTGGTGTTGACAAGTAGGTTTAGAACTACTAGTCAGTTCCCCAACTAATATACATATATATACACGCGCGCACATTAAATAAAATATCAACATCACATGCTAATTGATCAAATAGATTATCTAGTAAATTAGTGGTTCAAAAATAATTTGTCAATTGAATGATTTAAATAAATTAGTGAATCAGCATTAAACTACAGCAAATTTAATTAATAGTAATAAATTTAAATATTTTTATTATTCACATTAAAGAGGCTTACTTTATTCTTAAAAAATGAGATTTATAACTAATTTTTAAAAATAAACTTCTTCGTAAAAAATGTATACTACAATAACAACAACAAAAATCTAGTAATTTTAGAAGGTTAATTAGTGTTTAATTTTACTCTTTATTAGTAGAGAGATTGTTTCGAATGACCCGAAAATTATATCAAAAAAAAAAGTTCTAACCTTAATTAAGAAAAAAACTTAACTAGTCTAAACAAAAGAACAGTGTGTTTTTTTATGACCTTTTGAATTTGATGTACATTGGTTATTGCAAATTTTATCAAAATTTGATCTCTATTTCTTGCTTCATAAAGAGAAAAAAAGAATTTGTAACCCAACATACGACGTATATTATATAGTCCTTTTGAGGGATTGACAACTTACCCATTTAGTGACTAACATTAAATGTTCTCCCACAAAAAAGAAACCATAGGATGGGGTGAATTCAATAATAGACACGTTCTCCTAAAAAAGGAAACTATCAAATTGGGTGAATTCGATACTCCATTTGATTTATAATAAGTGTCGTTTTAGATACATTTTAATTATTCAAAATAAGTGTCATTCTTGACTTTGTATGCATGTTTATAATTTTACTTCCAAAATTAACCTTTAATTTCTCTCTCATCTTAATTACACAGATCACAATTTCAAGGTAATTTAATATGCAATTTTTCTCACATGCTAATTATTGCAAATTACCTTTTCAATGCACATCATCATGTTTCTTTTTTATTTGCTTCAAAACCTTTCAGTTATCGACAACATTCATTTATTTATTTAAATATAAAAGCTCTACACATAATCTACAAGCAAGAATCGAAAATGGGTGAGATGAAGAGACGCCCATATAAACTGTAGAAACGAAGATAAAGAGTTGCCCATAAAAAATAAACGAATAATCATAATGGTGGAAATGAATGGACGCCCATATAAACTGCAGAAACGAAGATAAAGAGTTGCACTGGTTAAATATATTGAAACTCTAAAAGTTGAAACATCGAAACTCTAAAAGCATTTAAGATGTTGGTAAAGGTCTTGTCAACGATTTATAATTTTATCGGAGTCACGAGGTAACTTCATGGAAGTATTAATAAGGGTATATTTATAATTTCATTAGCTTTCTTAATAAGCGATGACACTTATTATGAATCGGAGAGAGTAATAAAGATCTGTTTGACATTCTTTTTTTGTATATATAAGATAATTAATAATATAAATATAAAGAAAATATAAAAATAATTAAATCAACTTTTTCCTCAATACATACAAAGAATATTAAACATATCTTTTCTTATGCTATTAAATTAGATTTCAATTTTCTACAATTTTGTTTTATTAAAATTTCTAACTAATAATGAAAATGAATAAAAAGTAATTATAATCTAATTTGTTAATAAAAGAAAACAGAACACAAGAGCATACTTATATAAAATTAATGTTGTTTAAGAACAAAATAACAGGGAAAACATCGAATCCATTACACAAAAGTTAATTACAAGCACGCAAAACACGTAATACGACAAAGCAGAAGAAGATACGATAATATTTCATAATAAACACAACTGATTAAAAAAGAAAAAGATAAAAACCACACAAGCGTTCACATTTCACAACCATATTTAGCTTTCTCAATGAGAACCGCTCTCTTTTTTCTGCTCTTCCTCAGTCTTTGGGTGGTACCCAGGTAGCTTCTCTTTGATCTTCTCGAAAATTCCCTTCTTCTCTTTTGCCTCTGCATCTTCATGTGGCTGAGCAGTTTCAGGAGGAGTAGTGTATGTTTCAGTTGGTTGTGGAGTGTTGACTTCTTCAGTTTTCTTGCTATGTCCTGGCAATTTCTCTTTGATCTTATCCATGATACCCTTCTTTTCTTCAGTTTCCTCATCGCATTTCCCTCCAGGAACTGTGCTATCTTCATGCTTCTTCTCTTCGATCTTCTCCTTCTGTCCTTTCTTCTCCTTCTTCTTCTTCTTTTTCTCCTCTCCATCACCTCCTTCCTCATCGCTAGACTGGATATATATATTCGCAAGATGTCAATAAGAATTCAAAGATAAAGATCAAGAGATGGAAAAAAAAGAAAAAAGGAAAAGAACTCACAGAGCTAGAGCTGCTATTTGATCGATGAAGCTTCTCCAAGAGGCTAGGTTTCTTCTCTTCCTCTTTCTTGGTCTCATGTTCAGATACGTGAACCTTTTCTTCAAACTGGGTAGCGATTACTTCTTCTTTTTTTTCTTCTTGATGCTTCTCTTCATCTTTTTTCCCCAAGAAATCAAACATCCCACGATCCTTGGTCTCCACTGAACCTTCATCAATCACTTGGGTGGTCTCGCTCTTGTGGACCTTGTATTCGTCAGCCATAGTTAAAAGATCGTGATCGGAAACAATTAACAGGAACGGACTTAAAAGAGTGATGTGTAGAAGTAGAACACAAGAACTGAGCAGAAGAGATACGATATATACACAGAAGAAGTTATTATGCTTTTGTGGCTTATATGATTATATTTTGGGGGGTTTTTATAGCGTAATGTAACGCGGATCTGACGCGAACAAGTACTAATAAAGTCACTCTCTGTTACCAATCAGGCCGTTGTCTTGTAACCGACGTGTGGCATGAAGCCGAAGGGAAGACCAATAGCCACCACTCACTTCTATTGCACATTAAGCTCGCTCGCTTTAGATCATGTTAAAAAACTTGAATCTCACTCTAATATTTTTATAAAAATTAAAAAATTATTAATAATTTTTAGAAGACAAATTATTATCTAGAAATTATTTTATTAAATACTATTATTTTATAATAATAATAGTAATCATTATAACTTTTCACTACTTTTTTATATTAGGTTACATTTCTATATTTTTAATGATATTAATGATATCTTAAATAATAATTAATCAATTCTTAGTTGTTAATTAGACTTATATGATGTTATAATTGAAGAATTTATATTAATTTCTAATTTAAAATTTTATTAAACGTATAGTTTGCGGCTTAAATATTTTTAAAATATTAAATAAGTTCTCATGACACCATTATAATAAGTAATATTAATTTTTTTATGTGATGTTTGAAGCAAAAATTGTAACACACGTAAGTAACAGTCAAAAGACGAAAAGTCAAAAACATACAAATTGAAAAAGACACGCTGTACAGTGGGCCCGAGGGAGTATCCAATAAGTAAGAAGAACGTGAAGGGTTTTACGTAGGAGGGACATAAAATGTCGGTTAAGATGTATGTGGAATGGGGTTGTTGGGGCCCACAAACTTAAGACTTATGCCACGGGCGATGCGTCGGCAAAAAAAAAACACTCGAGAGTTACTCGAGTGGGAGGTTTCCGGTACATCCACGCCTCATGAGTTCCATGGTATGATGGGGCCTAGTTGTAATCAGCGTTGAGATCGACATAGTGATTGTCACTTTCTGAAGATACGTTACTGAGTTAGGCACTCAGGGACAGGTGGCCGGTTAAGTGCTTGCTTATCTCTTCAAGTCCCGATATCGTAACTTATTCCAATGCTCATCTGTTCAACTGCCTCTAGAGATTTTTTTTTGGGTGCAAACCTCTAGAGATTACTTCTCTGCTACAAAACAAGAAAAAAAAATTAATTTCAATTTAAATCTAATTAAAAAATAAATAAATTATATTCAATCTTATTATTTCAGCTTGAATTTAATACATTTAATGAGTATAAAATTCAAATTAATTTAACTTTTAACCTCAATTTTTTTAAAAATTTTCCATTGAAATCTTCATTATACATTTTACCGACATAACTAATTAGTGTTTATTTTAATGATTATTAAAAATAATATTTTAAAAATCAAGTCAGAAAGTTAATTCGATAAAATAAGAAATTTAAGATTTAAAAGATTCAATTAGAATTAAAATGTCATAAAACCAGCTAAAAATTAAATAAAATTAAAATTTTAGAAATACGATTAAAATAAATTGTTCTTACCTATCGAATAATTTAAAATTTAATTAGAAAATATTATCAAATAAAAATTAGTTGATTTATTTTCGTTTGTAAGAATTTTTTAATTTACGAAAATTGACTGATAAATTAATAAATTGATCGATTTTTACCAACAAGAGTTATCAAAGTAAATCAAATTAAAAAGGTAAAAATTAAATTAAAAATTTGGACGGTTTACGATTGAACCGATTCAATCAATTAAAATTTTTAATTATTGATTAAAAGTTTGAAAATGTTGGAATTATAATAAAGTTTACTAATGTTAGATAAATAAAGATGTTGAAAATTTAAAAAAAATAGAAATAAATTTGTTAAAAATAGAAATTCAAATATTTATGTACATATCGAGAAAAAAATATAGAAGCTATTTAATTAAATTTAAATCTAGATATTCCAACTCTGTCGCAGTGGTTTGCATCGGCCCTTTTGGCAAGCTTATTGGCCACCACATTGACCTCTCGAAACCTATAGATCACCTTAACGGTCCAATCTTTATCAAACAACTCTACGATGTTGCGCAAACTCTCGACCAGTGTCCTCACGATCTGCAGAAAGATTTGTTTGATGACAGCCATGGCATAGTGTGGGCTCGTGGAGTCAAAACTAGGCTCGTGACTTAATTTAGTCTCATCTCTAAGGTAGCACCTTCCTTGTTATCCAAAAAAAAAAAAAAAAATTCACGCCCAATGTTACTGTTACTCTTACTTGAACTCTTAAAAGTACATTCATTGAGGCCCAAAGTTCCGGAACATCATTTACACAGTTGATTTAGTAATATTCTTTCACATGTACCTTAGTGTCTAAGTAAGAAGATATGTCTGGTTGGAAACGGAGCCATAAGAAGCGTTACAGAAAGTATCAGATACTCTATGTCAGTTAATTAATTCATAGCCTTTGTAGTTAAATCTTATCTATATATTTATGTAATGTTCATACAAATATTTAAACAAAATTCAATAATGAAGAGTTAGAATGTCCTGACAGAAACAGGATACTTCAACCCGTTATTGAATGACTCGATTTTTCATCGTAATAAATGAAAGTTTATTTTCGAAATTTGAGTCAAGTTAAATTGAAAATTTTAAAATAAAATTTAATTAATTTAAATTAAATTAAAATGAGTCAAATTAATTTATTATCTTTATCTATAAATAAAAATTTACGAATCTCAATAAGAGTGATATTGCTCTTGTCCAGCCCAAAGTTAAAGGGTCTAAAGTCGGGCTTACACTCGGGCTTGACTCGGGCTGAGTGCCTGTCCCAAGACGGGCTAAGAACATGAAAATGTCAAGTAAACGCTTTAGAAGTGGGCAACAGAAAAAGGCTTGCTTAAAGAACTAGGAGTGGCTTTTAAATTGGGCCAAAAGGTCCATACTCTCGAAACGTTGTCGTTGCGTGGCGCGAATAGTAGTTGTACTTAACCAAAGCCGAAAGCTACGAAGAGAATCGATCATCGATCTCCGATCTCTCTCCCTCCTTCGTCCCACTTCACCGTTCAATTCGGTTAAAACCTATATTGTTGAACATTTGGGATTAGAACCAGAGAGATCCGGAAATTGAGAAGAGGACTAGAGATGATAACGAGATCGAATCTGGCAGAGCAGTTGAGGGAGTACCAGATTCGATCCAAACACGACTGGGCCTCCGTTTCTTTCTTTTCTTCCATTCCTAATCCCACGTATTCAAGGTAAATCGTATCATTGATTATGGCCTCTCGTTTCATTATTGTTCTTATTGTTGTTTCTCTCAAGATTGTTTGATCTTCGTGGCTTGGAAGAGTGGAAATGTATAAACTTGGTTTAGGAGATCAACTAGGGTTTGATTACAATTTTCGTGTTTAGGATTTATGGGTTTAGTTTTTGAATTATGATTTCTTTCACGTGTTGAGAATTTAACATCTGAGTGATTGGTTGGTCAATCAGATCCCGTGTCATTGGAGAAAACCTTTGTGTCATTGGAGAAAACCTTTCTGCTTTCCCCTTTTTCCTATTATGTAATTCTTTTTGACAATTCTATGTAGTTAGTAAGGTGGGGATAAAGTTCATGGGAAGGAAACTATGTTTGGACAAACATTATGGAAGTACCCAGCTTATGCTTATAGGAATGCAGAAGAGGCTTGTGTCTCTATCCTTTTTGCAATTCAAGAAAAAAGAAAGAAAGAAAAGAAATTATATTCAGGCTTCTAAACCAATTACTTCATACTCATATCTTTGTTTTTCTTTTCCTGCATGATGGAGAAAGTTAGATTGATTTACTATTTACGAAATTTGTAAGGTAATATTATTAACCGGGAAATTCAATGCTTATAAATGAATAGTCTATTAAACTTGTCTATGGATGGCAGTAGCGGGTTTTGGCTGTCGTCTGAAAATTTGTAGGAAAATTTAGGTTTTATAGGATATTCTTTGTAAATTGACTGGAGATTTTTGAAGATGGTAAATTATATTCCTAGGATGGTATCTTAGTATAGCACCCCTTTATAAATCACAATTAAGATGATGAACTCCTTGTTTAGTATAATCAAGATTGAAACAATCCTAGACATTTCACTATGTTGCGTGTATGATGGCAGGTATTTAGTGGGGTTCAAATGTTTTCCAGTTTATAAATATCTTAACTCTCTTCCATTGAACCGTCTAATATTGATTCGGGAAGTTGATTGGCACTTTGACGTTTAGCTCAAGTTTATCAATTGTGGTACAAACATCCACAGAAAAGAGAAGATGGAGTATTTTTTGATACATATAATGATTGTATGTGATTCTTGGGTTCTGTCCGCTATTGTCATCTGTGATAGTTCCTTTTTATATGGTTTTGTCATCTGTTGTCATACAGTTTGAATACTATGACATCAGTATTTATTTTGCTTCTGCCTTTTGTTCCTTTGCGTGCAGGGTGGATGTGGTGATATTTGTGATATGGGAACTCATGAGTTTAGCTTTCCTGGTTTTTTCAGCAGTTTCTTTATATTTTAGGCATATTCAACTTGCTTTTATCTTAGTATGCATCACGGTGCTGTTGCTTCTGGGTATGAAAGTTACAAAGCAAGTGAGATTAAATAGGAAAAAAAAGCGACGAATGCTTCTGCCATTATCAATGTAAAGCCAAACCTTTTCCACAGCAACAAGAATTTGTTGTGTACGTTCTGAGTGCCTTGACCCTTTTTCAAAAGATTTGTTACAATTGTAACTCCGCAGAAAGTATGTTCTGTGTTCACTTGCTTGAGGTGAACACTTCAAGATTTTGATATCTGAAGTGGAGACTTCAGATCCTTGAAGATGGAAGGTTGAGAAGTTATTATTCAAGTAGCTGATGGTCATGACCATCAGATTCTCTTTGTGCTTCATTCAGACTTGCCACAGGATTCCAGGACAGATGGTGGCTATCCAAACTTGTTGAAAATTGAAGTGCAAGGCAGTGAGATGATTGTTCAATTAAATCTTATTATTATGCAGGGGGCTTTATTTCTTCTCGCAGAAATATCACTAATTTTAGGAAAAGAGGAGGATATGAATGTTGGAAATTCATGTATACAGTTAATGGCTATTTTAGTATATGAAACATCATTCATGTACTAAAATATTGGAGTTTATTTAATAAATCACCAAAAATGAGTAGAAGGAACATCTGGTTTTCACTTTTCCTTTCTTTCTTTCTGCATTCAAGCTTCAATTGGTCGGCTTTATAGGACAAGAAGCAAGTCCAGGGAACCCTCGACCTTGTCTTATGATTACTTCTCGTCAACTAAGGAGCAAGCACTATGAATTTCAGATTACTGATAATTTGTTTTATGCTGTTCAAAGTATAGTTTGATTGATGTTGAAATTCTCAGAGTCTAATCTTAAGTCTATAAAAATTTAACTTACCATTCTTTTGTGATTGTAGTTTTTGAATGTTTTACTGCAAGGAAAATCAGGTTTACTTTTTCCTATCTCTTTCTTTCTGCTTTTTAAGTTTCAACATGTCTGCTTTATATATGACAAGAAGCAAGTCCCTTACAGTAACAGGTAAGCCTCAACCTTGGCAAATGATTACTTCTGCCCTAAAGAACAAGCTCTATGAATTTCAGGAGATGGTGGTCACTGAAAATCTGTAATTTCCTGTTCAAATATAATTTGATTAATGTTAAAGCTCCGAGCGATGACAATTAATTTTAAGTCTGTAAAAGTCTAACTGATAATTTTTATGATTGATTAATCTTTTTTTAATTTTTGAAAGTTTAATATCACTCGTTTTTAATTGTTTTATTCATTTTCATAATTAAAAAGATGTCTTTATTGATATTTACACTATAAACAATAAAAGAGGACATTTGGTATAGCTAATCCTTATTGGGTTTTGAAGAAGCGAACGTCTATTCCCATAGTTGCAATAGTCCATATTGCGCTGGCACTCACTAGGAAGCCAAGCACCCTTCCAAGCACTCCCATTATAAGCAATTGAGGGCTTCTTTAAACTTATCCACATGAAACATGGGTATGCTAAGGTTAGTGGTAATGCAATCCCACCAATCAGACCTGCCAAGCTAGGTAAAAATGGCAGAGCAACAGAGATGAAGAACGCTAAGCATCCAAAGAAGACCCTGAACCCTGAACGTAACCATCTTGGACATGGTCTGTTCATTTTGCTTGTGTATCTGA